>PRKT01001155.1:9622-29726 GCA_003671525.1 Saccostrea glomerata
ACATAAAATATTTACCAGCATTATTCAAAATCATAACAACACAGATTATGGGTAAATGCTCCAAGACTTGCACATTTCGAATGTTACAAAGAAAGGGGTAAAATAAAGAAAAATGCAATAATGATACACACAAATATTTTATGATCAAATGCCCAGACACTTTGACACAGACAATAGTGATTGTACATTTTCATGAACGTAGCCGTCTTTTGCATTGTCTGAACGCCACCTGCCGTGTTTCTTAAATAGTCTGTCACTTACACCAGTATTAGCAGCTGCAGTAGCGCCCCCCAGACCTGAGACTGTGAAGACCAAATTTCGATTTATCCACCCCACAGGTTTGCAAAGCCTCAAGCAATATTTCTCTAGCCCTAGTGTATGACAATGGTCCAGTATTTCTTAGCTTATAAATACCTGATTTCTTACAAAAAGTCACTGCCCTGAAAATAAAGCAATCGGAATCTGGTGAAACATCAGCAATCTGCAGATACAATTTTAGCAAATTATATGGACATGTAACAGTATCCGTTTTAGAAACGATCACATTACTACCATTCTTATATTTGTCTGTCTTACTTTTTGCTATAAACAGAGATAAATGATCATTATAAAACACAATGTCAGATCGCTTTAAGTTGACAAGTTCTGAAAAACGCAAGAACGCTGCATAACTTAATAAACACATACATGAAATTCGAATGTCCGGTAAACTGCTACTTGAAGATCCGTAACGTTCCACAATGCGCTGAAGTATTTCAGGAGTAACAGGCTCTTTTTTAACGCTAGGTTTTCCACTGATTCTGCAAGATCCTTCCAAAACTGAAATAACTAATGATGAGTGACAAGGGTTTTCTTTACCTGCAATCTCATGGGCCCAGGAAATTGCGTAAAAAGCTTCATTAACCTTGGAAACAGAATTGTATTGCTTAGATAAATGTATTAAATACAAAGAAACGTTAATGTCAGTAGCAGGAATGTGGTGAATTTTTGGATCTTGTGATTAACACCATTTAATCCAGGAATTGAAAGCATAACGATATTTACGATAAGTATTCTCAGATTTAGATTTCTCACAGTAAAACCTCAACTCTGCTAGATTTTTCTCTGATGTATGAAATGAACTCCATCTTCCAATTCGGAAAATATCTGAAAAATGTAAAAAATAAAAATTCTAGTTAGCATCATCTTCAATTCATATATAAAATCACGACCTCGTCACTCTGCTTGAACAGGGACCATGTCATTCAAGAACTTCTATAGACCATGTCACTAAATACCCAATGTATACTAGGACCATGTCTTACTTTTTTTTCTTTTTTTTTTTTATAAATCTCATCTCTAACTCGTTAAAGTACTTATATCATGCTTAAAACATTCTATTTTAATATAACACACGTCAAAATCTTTATATGTTCAAAACTTGACCATGTCCCTCAGTACATCTGTACTTGGACCTTGTCATACTATGTTTCATGCAACATCGAGTCTTACAGCTAGTAGAGATCCTGTAAATTTATCTGTACCAAATATACAGTGCTTTGAAGTACCTCTACACAAAATCTCACTGGTATCGTTAAACTCAATCACGTCTAACAGATAACTTCTGTAAGTTAAATCTGGCCCAAAGATCATTGACCAAACCGGCGACGATGGCCAATACGGTACAATCAAAGTACCACGTGATCTACAATACAAAAGATGTCTTATCGTCCTCAAGACCAAATGAACAGGCGGCACAAGCCAATTGTTATCAGAAATCCAATCTTGTGAGAAACAATCCACTGCCTCAGTACCAGGATTCCAAAACAGAGAATTAAATCTGGGCAACTTAGAATTTAGATAACTTGCAAACCTGTCCACTGTATAGGGACCCCACATATCATTCATAAACTCAAAAAATTCCTGAGATACAGACCAATCATCATAATCAACTAATTTACTCACGAAATCTGCCTTCTCATTCATATATACAATGTATCTAGGAATCCAGGCGATATCTAAAGAAATATTCCTTTGTAAACACAAATGAAAAACTGAAAATGCCATTTCTTGCAAATCACTTTTCATGCTACCACTTTGGACAATCGAAACACAGTTTTTACTGTCAGTCAATATCTTAACGGACTTACCACTCAACTTCTCTTTGTAAGAAAACAATGCCAGCTGAATCGCTTTAAGTTCACGCCATGTAGAACTTTGTGCACTTTCTAACTCTGAAAAATTACTGTGAAAATACTGTTGTGTATCTGATAAATGACAAACTGCCCCAGCAGCTACAGAACTAGCATCTGTACACAAAATAGCAAATGTTCTCGAATACTCATTCATATAACGACAATTGTAATTTTCTAAATTTTTAAACCAAAACGGAAGCTCTTGCATAAACGCGTGTGAACTATCAAACCTGATCAAACTGTCCCATGAAAATCTGGACTCAATCACTTCGTAACACTTCCGTGTCATCAGTCTACTTATGTTACCAATAACCGGTCCCATAGAAATGACCTTGCCCGTAAAATGAGCTAATTGTCTTGCAGTGACCTTAGGTAATTTATGAAATAAATCCTCTAAAGTTCGCTTACAGTCCTGAATACGTCTCTCTGGAATAGATAAACAAAACATTTCAGAGTTCCACAACAGCCCAAGCCATTCTAATTATGACATGGTTGAAAAACAGACTTTTCTACATTAACTAGAAACCCCGCACGTTCTAATGAATCTTTGACAAATAAACTATCAGAAACTCCTTTTTTGAAAGATTCAGCCAACCCTAATCCATCGTCTAAATATAATTCAATACAGCAAATTAAAAATTGCATTTTTATACAACGATTTGCATCATTTTATTGTCTCCTAATGGAATCTCAAAATATTGATAAAATAAACTTCACTATTATTTCTCATTTTATTATTTTCACAGTTGCATCTAAGAGTTGGCATGGTACAGGTCCACTAAAAATATTTTCCCATGCACATACGTTCAAAAAAACATGTCAGAACGTTTTTCAATCATTCGACAAAAGTGTTCATAATATGATCAATGCTCCTAGCTTTCTGATTTTCCAAGATCTAGCGTTGTGGAAAAAAATTACGATGCTTCTACTGTAAGCAGACAGGACACCTCGTTAGAGACTGCCCTTATTTGATCACGTACCAACTAAAAGTTCATTTCCCAGTGAACTTTTTAACATCGTTGTTTTTATTATTACTTATATTAACATTTGAAACGAATAAATTTCGAGTTTCTTTATATTTATTTCACGAACGGGCCAACGTATTGCTGTGTAGTGACGCACTGACCTAGAAGTTGTTTGGTCAAAATATCACATCGCTAGAGTGATTCGGTCGCGCTATGACCTCTGAACCCCAAATAACATTCACACAAAATTGAACCTATTTTCTATTCAATAGGCTCATCTAAGAAAGATATTTGCAAATGTAAATATATAGATATACACCCTGATTTTCAGAAGTTTCTAGAAGGTAAAGAGAAGTACTTTGAATTTACAGTACTATAACCGCCCGTTTTTAGCGTCTATTACTCCACCTTGGCGATTACTAGGGAATTAGCTCAACACTCGCAATATTTTCCACATTTATTAAAGTTCATAAAACATAAAACAACAATCTGGGGAATAGGCTACTCTTCACTCCGTACAATATGTATACTTTACTCTTCTTCCAGCCATAATGATTTTCTTGACGATACTTTTTACGTCTAAAAAAATACAATGGGAATTTGAAAATTCTAAATAATACATTATACTGAATACGATGTTCAAAGTATAAATTGTATTGACTTCGGTGACAAAAAAAGGCGAGAGAGAGAGAGAGAGAGAGAGAGAGAGAGAGAGAGAGAGAGAGAGAGAGAGAGAGAGAGAGAGAGAGAGAGAGAGAGAGAGAGAGAGAGAGAGAGAGAGAGAGAGAGAGAGAGAAAGAACATACCTTAAAAGCCAAGTAATCAGACAAATTATGCCTATAAATATTACAATAGCGGCTCCAGAGATTCCGTATGTACTGTCTAAGAAAAAAAAAGAAATAGAAAAAAAATCAACATGAACTTTTATATAAAGAGAAGTACGTTAAATCTTTTTGATATTTAAGATGTTAAATAAATTAATGTCTTGCAATCATTTAGTAGAATATTATTGAAAGATGTTTCATTAAGCATCGTTGGATAACTAGAGAGGAAAAATACACTTTGCATTTCAATAAATAAATGAAATTGTATCATTTATTTAAATATAATTCTTGCACACACAAATGCACACAAGTTTTATAAGATGATTCAAGTTATCTTTATAATGTTAAAACATCTTAAATGAAGCACTATATAAGCACCTTTGATCATTTGGTTTGAACTTATGTTGTTGATTTCTATATTGGTTTTATATGTTGAAATTTCTAAGGTATTGTCAGTAAAGAGTGTTTCAATATAGACATCTGTTTTCGTGTAGTGTTCTTGGATACTGGCATCATTTGTAATAGGCCTTGACGGGAAATCATTGTGCATTGTTGCATTGATAACACGTTTCGTAATATTGTCCATTTGGTTATTGGTATCCTCAGTAAAAGTGTTCCTATTGGTATCATCGGAGGATATTTCAACGTTGGCATCTGTTCTTGTATAGTCGGTTTGAATATCGGTCACATGTTTAGCAATTTTGGAGGTTGAATCGTTGGTAGAATTCTTAGCATGACTATCAGCTGCAAAATAATTGTGGTTTGTTTTGATTTTTTTTGCTATTAATAGTTTATCGTACGTTCAAAACAAGTTAAAGGCTCTTGTTTGAAAGTTTAATGAAAAACTGAAATCCAAAAGAAATGCAACAAATTGTAAACAACAAATATCTGAATTTTTATCTCATTACTTTTAAAAATGATGTAAGGACATATGATACAAATAAATAGTGGATGCCTGGATTGGTATATATATATATACAATGTAGGCCTTATTTCATTAAAAGTGATACAAATAATAAATTTTTAGAATATGAAGAAATTGGACACATTCTATGGCGTTCAAAATTCTTTCTTTCAGAAACCATCCTTATAAATCTATACAAATATTTTTACTTTAACTCTCATTTTAGTGAAAATTTGAATAAAAAAAACTACACGTAAGACCTATTCATTTTACACATAAAAACATCGTCTTAGTTGTTATTTTCAGTTTTTGTGTCTGTATCAAATGTTCTTTCAAACATCATCGATTTGATAGAAATGCATCGTCAGAAACCCACGGGTGATCTCGTCTTTACTTACATGTACATGTATCACACGTGGGCAAACTCGCCGAAAAATCGTCGTACATGTATTTAATTAAATATGCGTGGGTCATTTGATTGGCTGCTTCACAGAGTGGCGATGCCAAACGACGAATTACAGCTCACGTTACGTATGCATATTCGGCATTGCCAAAAACATGAAAAACTCATTCCGTAGCTAACACAGCTGATAAATCAACTCACCGGTGCATTTTGCAGTTAGAAAGGGGTACATGTACTCCTATATAAATTTGACGGTTATTAATGCCAGTGACCTTTACGAATTGACATTCATTATCTTAAATCAAACTTGGCACATTTTAACAAGTGTCAAAAAATTTACCATAAATAGCCAAGTAATAAACGTATTTTTCAAAATTGAAGAGTTCCAACTTTCTCGTTGGTTGACTAAAAACAGCAAATTAGCAAATTTTACGGCGATATTTCAGTTAGTTAACCCACGGGTGATAAGTAAAGACGAGTTCATTCAATTATAATAAACTATTTTAATTTCTTGTAAAGGAAATCTATCATTACGAAATAAATCATTACGAAATAAATCGAATAAAACTAAATATTACCTTTACTATTAAATGAAATAGAAAATCAGAAGTGAAATGAAATTATCATATTTTTACAGAAAGAAAAATAATCATTACATGGTCATATCTGTTGTATTAATTTGCTTAATTATCACAATTATTAGTAATATCAGTTAAGTGTAAAATTTTGTATTACGTCACGATTTTTTTCCGACAGATTCATCCAGCGTAAACAATTCACGCCTCCGTTCTTATAGAAGCCTGTTTTGAAAAAAAGCTTCAGATATGTTTGACTGAAAACGATGATCAATCAAAATTAGAAGAACTTATCCTTTTCTGCACCTTTAACAAACTGTGTAGTATTTTTGGGATGTTTGCTGATATCAGATATTATATTACGTGTGTGACCGGTCGACAGGGGATTCACATTCATCCATGCAGGGCACCTGATCTCACTTCTGATATTTTGGAGGTATGTGTTTGCTCTGCTCCTATTTTGAATTGTTTTAGGCATTTCGAACTTTACTGTTCGTTATCATTATATGTTTCATTTTATAACAAGATATTGACCACTCACCTTTAAGGTTAAATCCAACAGCACTAATCAAAACAAAGACTATAATGAAAGACATACTGCATGGTTTGCTGCTAGATTAGCTTTCAAACACACCAGAACGAGTTGTAAATGATTGTAACTTTTACTTCTTTTTGGTCTACAATAAAAGTTGTTTCCAGTTGGTCTTTTATTTTCTTGAAATATTTACACTTATTACAGTGTTTTCTGTTATTCTAACTCCTCGAAGCATCCTTGTACTTAAAATGTGAAATCTTATCATATTGTAGTATTTTTTTTATTCACGTTTCCTGTGAATGTATCTTAAACATGAATGTAGTTGCTGAATGCTTCACACAGGAAACTTATATCATTATTTTTTTTTTTATCAATTTACTCTACGTCCTGCTGGTAACAAGGATGCAATACACAAACAAGTTTTTGGAAAAAATCCAGGATCACCACGAAACAATACAGTATATCACATTAAAATATTTGCATGTGTATGTGCGGTGGTTGTTACTGAATATGTTTTTGTAAGTTAGTTTCATCTTTAAAAATAAATAAAAGAAACGCCAGGTTTTGTTTGAAAATATTGTTGTCCCCTCAAAATAAACAAAACAAGCTCATGATCGAACTCAATTTTAAAATCATTTTCGACACTTTACATATACATATGCTTAAAAATATATATCAAAATAAATGTTTTGACAAACATAGAGAGTTTTATATATGCTTTTTATTATGTTTGTAATTAACAAGTTTTCCGTTATTTGTTCGATAAAAGATGTACATATTTCACATCATCGTCCGACTGGCGCAGTAATTAGTTGCTTTGATGTCGCTGAGCAAGGAGCTAGTCCTCACGTAGCGGTGTCGAATGCCCTGCAGAACGTAGAGATCCAATCCTTCCTACGAGACTATATAAACTGAGTTACTGAGTCGCAGATGCTGGCAAGAAAAGGGACACCCACTACTCAATGACGCTGTGTGCCGAGCATAGGTAGAAATATACAGCTCTCCAGCGGCAAGTAAAGGCGTATCTATAAGAGTGAAACATTCTTGGTAGGGACGTTAAACAACAAACAAACAAACATTATTCGTCTCATACGTTTGTCTTTCTATTTTTTATCTTTACTTACTTCGTGTTCTGTTCTTCAGAAGAGATATGACATAAGTCGATCTGTCCCCAGGAATAACACTACTAAGTATCTTTGATGTTACACAACCTACGTGCACTGATATATAACATCTTACATATTTGATATCGAATACTGTTCGTTATCTCCATATCCTTCATGTATAATGCATCATGTTTCGTTCAAATATCTATCTGCGTATCATTTTGAGATGCATAAAAGGAGAATTGCATCAAGTGATTTATATGTATGTTTACTGTTACTTTTAAAAGAATAAAATAAAACTTTTACACGGGATCACTGGATCATGCTGACTAGCATAGTAATCTACGGCTTTATCATTCTGTTGATGAATAGCATATACATTTGTAACTCCGATTCTTAAAGAATTTCCAGTGATTTAATCTTCTTCCTTCTTCTTTTCTTAGAAAATCATTTTGAGTACTACATGTATTTTCTTTTGACTAAGCATCTTTTCCACATTTTCATCTTCTTTCACTTGACATCTTTATTTGCCCATTTCCTTCCTCCGTGTTTGTTTCCTTCTTTATTTGAAAACATGACAAAAACTGAAGATCGTGTAAAAGATAAAAACTGAAGATCGTGCGAAAGATTTAAAATATTATTTTTTTTCTTCCTTTCAAAGCTTTTCCTTTACCTTAAATTTGACATAATTTCTCCTGAAATTGAACTAACCAACAGTCACATCTTGAAAGTTTTGTTTAATATTTTTTAAATTGCATGTTTGAACATGAACAATTGCAGTTATTATAATGAACTTCATAGTAGGAATCATCAGTATACTTTGTGTTTATTAGTTATAGATAATCACACAAGAACTGCTAGATTTAGTACAATCTTCTGTTTGCCTACCTTGCTTAACGAATCTAATCAGAGAGTCTCAAAATTCCATCTGTACAGACGTACTTACGGATAGCCGATCCTCAACCAGGAAGGATAACTCCACAAATTAATATTTCATTTGAAATCTAACCCAATGAAGCTTAAAAATCAAATTTGTTCATGCAACAATTTTCATTTTATTCATCTTTATAAGATTCAAGTTTTGTTTGGAAGTCTTAGAAAAATTCTTTAAAAAGTTGATATTCGTACCCTATAAAAGAAAAGAAAAATTAAAAATGTTTATAGAAATAAAATTTTCTTTAATCCAGCCCTAGATACCAACGTTTATAAGCATGATATGAAATAAGAAGTGATATGTCGCAGTTCATTAAATCTTTCATTTTTCCCTATATTTTTCATATCTTTTTTCTAATCCAAATTTGAATATCTATATCAAGACATGTTATATTTCTACTATGATGTCTTTTGTACTGATTCGGATATTTTTTTAGATCTTTGGAAAAAAGTCTGTGCAGTTAATCGATCAGGTATGGAAACTACGCAAAACCATAAAGGCACAACGTCCATGCGATAAAGGGGTATTGAAGTATCGATGAGGTTATCATTCAAAATGTTTATTCTTACATTCTTATAAAGCTACAACCATTTGAAAACTTTTGTCCTTTGTATGTTTAGGAAATTCCCGGAAGCATCTTGCACATTTTAATCTCTTTTTAGACATTTTCCTGTCTGAATACATAATTTTTACGTAGTGCAGTGCTCCATGACGCTCAATGACGTTCCGATTGTTGGCCGTGTTTTAATGCGTTGATCATTTATAAATGGCTATAAAACAGTTATATACCCTCCAATTTGATCAAAAATTTCTCCCAGTGATGTTTCATGAATACTTTTGCGACAGGTAAAATATCACAAATCTCTTTGCACTACAATTGTGCAATTTTTAATTTTGAAAAAGAGTCTATGTGATGTAAAAATGAAGCATGCTCCGTGAAGCAAGATTTATCCAAATAAAACAGCTGTATATTTTTCAATGAGCACCGGAGAGCACCAAATTTTATATATTTTTTGGAAAATAGGTTAAGATTTTATCTGAAAAGTTTGACTGGTTTCGTGAAAATAGCGCACTCACAATAGAACTTGTCCGCAAACTTTTCTAACACCCCTCGTAGACATTCTCGTTGAATTTAAACAGATGTCCGCAACATTTCTATCTTTCTGATTATTTTTAGAACTCATTTTCGACTATGGCCCTTCGTATATGGCTAATCCAATAATTTTCTGGAATTGTTCCTCCTTTCTGAAAGGTGTTTTTTAAGTTTGGAAAATAAACCAAAGGGTGACGGATCTGGCGAATATTATTGATTGAATATTGCAGCTCATGATATTTTTGCTTTTGCTTTCTCTGCCTTTTCAATACCATTATACTGAAACTGTTTTCCAGCCAGCTCTGAGAATTGAAAACAATAATTATAACTTTACTAATTTATTGAGAAATAACATCATAATAATACAGCACACACAATGTTGGATGGAAATGGTCGCAAATTTTGTAGGAGTCAAGGGAGAAAACTAGGAAACCAAAAACAAACGGACAAACTTTTGGCCTCGCTTAGATGCAAATGTCATTAAACCCCATGCCTGACACGCATGATGACTAGGCACACAGGCTGCACAGCTTTTACACCCTGTCTCTGGCTTGCTAACTGGTTAAGAATTCTAACACTAACCAGCCTGTAGCCTCTCCTACTTTTATATAGGTAGACAATAAGCTATATTGTGTGACATAATATTACCTTTAGGTTTGTCCCCAAAACTCTTTTACTCTTCATGGTGTGTGGGTTTGAATGCTGTCATGAAGAAATTAAATATGGTCTAAACAAGGAAATTCAAAGAATTGTGGTCCCCTGCTTTCGATGTCTTTTTGGGTGAGATGTCATTTTTGTATGACATTTTGTGTCTGATATGATTGCCCTATCATAAGTCATCTATTTAGAAATTATCACTGAACTCCAAGGTCAAAATCAAAGGGTTAACGTTCTTGGTATCCAATGAAAAGTCTTCTCAAAAGGATTACATATGTGAAATATGAAAGCCATAGCCCTTACCATTCAAAAGTTATCGTCATGGTTAAAGTTTTCTCATAACTAAAAAAATATCCAAGATCAAGGTCAGAAGATCAAGATTGTTAGTATTAAATGAAAGGTCTTGCCACAAAAAATACATGTGTGAAATATGGAAGTCCTGGTTCTACTGTTCAAAAGTTGTGGCCAAGGTCAAACTCCAAGGTCAAGGTCCAAGGGGCAAAGGTCTTGGTATTCAATGAAAGGACTTATATATACATGTATAAAGTTTGAAAGCCTTAGCCCTTACCTTTCAAAAGTTATGGTCAAGGTAAAAGTTTTTTCATAAGTACGGAAATATCAAAGGTCAAGGTCAAAAGGTCAAAGTTGTTGGTATCCGATAAAAGGTCTTGCTACAAAGAATACATATGCGAAATATGAACGTCCTAGTACCTACCATTCAAAAGTTATGGCCAAAGTAAAAGTTTGAAATTTTTTGTTTAAAAGTGGGTCAAACTCCAAGGTCAAGGTCAAAAAGTCAAATTGGTGGTACCCAAAGAAAGGTCTTGTAAAAAGGAATACACATATGAAATATGAAAGTCGTAGTTCCACTGAATCAAAAGGTATGGGCAAGGTTAAAGTTTTTGAAACGGACGGACAGACTGACGGGCAGCTAGACGGACAGACGAATGAGATTTAATGTCCCCTCACTTTCGAGAAAGCGGGGACAAAAATAAACTTTGAATTATTTGTCACATTACATATATAAACATTTTACTGGGCCATAATAAATATGACCATTTACTCCTATCAAATAAACAGTTAATATTGAAGAGATAAATTGCAAAACATTGTATCTAACCGATAACAATAATTAAATTATTAAGGTACATAATAATATTTCATTACCATTTTTTTTTGGTGATTGTTGAGGTTTGACAATTAAATATAAGATGCTCTCTTCGTAAATATATTGATAATTTATTTTCTTACAACTCATGTCTTTGTGTCTTTGAGAAAAAAAAATATCTCCATTTATCTGTATTTTGAATAAAGGCTACAGAAAAAAAAAATAGATCCTGTTTTGTTAATCAGAGTCCCATCAGTTTTAATTGAAAGATCCATTTTTATAAACAAAAAATGACATTGCAATAATACAATTTAAAATTCATAATTAAAATCCTTTGCTTTACTACATTAAAACTTTTGGTTCATTTGAGTGAAAACATTGACACTTTAGATAAGGAGTATATACATGTATTCAGAAATGACCAATGTTTATCCCGAAAATCAATTAATGACGTAGAAATATATATTAATGTTCGTAAACAGAAGGATATATGCAGACAGCAAGGCACATAATATTTTCATAAACAATGGGGTCATGTTAGATATAACGTCAAAAATTATGCACATTCAAAAATACCATGATTTATTAAAAAGAATGGCTGATATTATGTCTACATCTTTTGTATAAATTATTAAACGATTAAACGAAGTTTGTGCTAAATATTGAAAATAAACTGTAGAATAACAATATCAATGAAAAAAGTAAATATTGTTCTGAAGCAGGCCTGCGATTTATATTTTTTTTTAGTAAATATTGAATAAATATTGTCCCTTTTTTCTCTTACTGAAAATAACAATATCCAAATTGTTTGTGACGGCATTGAAACAAAAATTGCGTACAACTTACTTTGAAACAATATTTTTTCTAACTTTTAATCTAAAATACAGTAAATGCAATTCAACACATATAATCAAATATTTAACATGTGGCTGTTAAAATCATATACCCCGGTACAACATAAAGTTCTATAGTTACCATTTATTTATAACCTTATGATTAGAACAAAACCCGGACGACCATAAGTTCGTGTCACCAAATGTTGTATTACTTTCTAATCTATGAAATCGCCAAAGGTGATGTAGTATCAGTGGACAGTGCATTTTGATACAGATATTTTTTAAAATAATCCGTATGTACAAGTTTTATGACATTCTATGAGAACCACACACACTCACATATTTGGTGAATGAAATTTTTGGATAGAACGAACAATATTCAAGTTCAAAAGTCAATAAAACAATACAAAATAGGAGCAAACACGGACTTCCAAGACATCAGAGGTGGGATCAGGTGCCATCAAAGAGTGAGCATCCCCTACCGACCGGTCAAGTCCGCCGTGTGCTCCTTGTTAAGTTGGGAAAATAACGGAAAAATCCGCCATAAATTCAGTGTTTTAATAATGGACTAATAATCGGTATGAAAATTGTCAATTGTCATTTGACTCAAAGATGAATTGTATTTTTTTGACAAGCTTGATGGTCATGTGAATTGATCATAGACATAACGAAATGATGACCATAAACGAATCTTCTGACATCCTTATTTATCATCTTGTTTGTCAATTATTATTTACCTCGTTTTTTGAAATTTAGTATTTAGAGCATGCTCTTGTGTATCAAATCACAAAAGAGATAGAACACTCTGTAGCCTAGAAAGATTTTATAACAAGATTTCAAAATACAGTAAAGAATGTTACTAGTGGGTTTCATTCGTTATTATGGACTATTGGACTTTTTTTAAATTTCGTTTTTTTTTCTTTGTTTAGTTTTGAAGAGGAATGTAAATATGTTGGTCGTTGTCTACAGCTTGATATGACTGATATGGAGGATTATCTAGAGGTTCCTCATAAGTATCATTGTTTGGCTCTCCAGCGTTTGTATCATCGTTTGGTCCAGTTTTCTGTTTTGTTTTCCTGGAAGGTAGAACTGATGCAAATATATGGTTTAAGACAGATAATGGACTTCATGTATAATTTTTAAATAATTAAATCAAAGTTCATACCTCATATGACGAATAACAATGGAGATAATTACTGTTAATAAAACTCCAACTGTACCTCCAGAAAAACCAGATATTATTGCTGACATAAGACAAACATAAAGTTACAAATTCATTGTTGTGATAAATAAAAAAACGTTTTAAAAAAATGTTTTAAAAGCAGATTTGAATCTGCCGATTTGAATAAAAAGTTCACAAAAAGCATAATAATAATAACAATACTTTTACTACCAGATTTATTAACAATATTATATACTTCAGGAAAATAAAGGCTGTATTTACCTCTTGGAAATATCAAATTAAACTTTATATGAAAATATCAACTCAAACATTATAAACATGTTAGAATTTAAATAATTTTATTTTTTATTGTTCTAAAAAAGGAAAAGGAAAAGAAGAAATTTAAAGAAAAAAATGTATGCATACAATTCGTAGACGAACATGTAGGTGAAGGACTTGAGGTTCTGTTTTCAGTTTGGACATCTTTTGTTAATTTTTGTGAGGAGACGGTTATTTTGGAAAACGTATCTATGATAAATTTGATCTTTGTATTCGGCTTTAAAGTTGAAATACTGGTCCCACAAATGACTGAGATGTTGCCATTGAAAGATGTATCTGTGAAAAAAAATACAAAACAAATTTAGCCTTTCCAAAAACTCCATAACTACATGATTACACGGTTAAAAGAAGATGCATTTGTGTAACACTGATGCCCTCGTATTGCAGTCAATGGACCTGGTCTAGATTTCTCAAATATAAGTAGACAAAGAAAGGACCTATCACAAAAACACATTTTGAATTAAGAAAATCTCAGATCTAATTGTTCAAAAGATATAACCATGGTTAATGTGTATGATAAGTTATTTAAACTTTGAAGTAAAATATCCAAGAACATTTATATAAAAAAAGGACTTTTATCTATGAAGACAAATGTTAAGTTTAAAAGTCTTTGCCTCATCAGTACCAAATAAATGACAAAGATTTAAATAAACAGTTAATTGAATGGCAATAATAAGCTATTCGATAGCCGATATTACTAATTATTATTAAAAGACAGACGTATAGAGTGACATGTGAATTTTTAAAGTTTATCTTATGCTACTGTTCAAAAAAATTTGACAGAGGGCTTAATTATGAAATGAGTGAAAGTATAATGGTACCAAGAATTCTTAGAGAAAGTGGAGTTGGTGAAAGTGTTTGCGAATCTCAAATATTTTTTAATGAAACGAAGGGAGGGGAAACGCTTAAAAGTATGACGGTGCGTATCCGTCATATGACGTTATATTTAGGTGCGGCGACTACCATAAACGCACATTGTTTAAAACCCGATTTTTTGGGGAGTATATATCATATTCCTTTGAAATTTTCAGGTCTGATTTGAAATAAATAAAGCTTCCATCATATTAAATTTTATTGTTTTAAGTTGATTTATAGCAATTTTATCAAAGTTGTGACATCACTTTTGGATCAACCCTCGTATATCGTTTATGAAGAGTATGGCAACCACCCTTCTTCCCTTCCCTTCCCAATTTGACCAACCCTTGCCAATGTTTTTTTTCTGGAATGTTTTTGTCTCCTTTTTGATTCTTTTGTGTATTGTGTAATAGATTTTTGAACTTGAATTCTGTTCATTATCTCCTTATTCTTCCATTTCTAACTTTTCTCTCTGTTATAACTCTTTGAAAGTTAGCGGAGTTAATTTCTTGATGTAAATTAGGCAGGTCAATAAGTCAGGAGCTAAGAAGGACAATATGCATTCTAATCTCGAGCGCATATGTCTCTGAGTCGAGTCTGACGCTAAGGAGGCCAAATATGCATGTAAATTTTGTGCGGCTGCCATTGTGTTTGACGTCAGGGGGCCAGGACGATTGAAATTTGGATGGGAATTATCGTGTAATTTAAATCTATGTCTGCATTTTTAAAGTCTAAATATACAATTTTATTTCACAATGAAATAAGAATATAAGGAATCACTGTCTAGTTAGTATAGTATGCCAGGGATCAACAATAGTGGGAACCATGGGATATTTTGCATAACGGACAAAATATCTCGTCCCCCTTGTGGTGCAATGATTAGCGAAGTACGGAGTTGATCCTTACGTTGCGGGTTAGAATCCCACTTTGGAAGGTGGAGACCGGTCCTTCGGATGACACCGTATAAACCGAGGTTTCGTGTCACAGTATTGTCATTTACACGACAAAAGACCTTCACTGCTCAATAGAGTAAAGTCACGAATATATGTCAAAATTTGCAGCTTTAAACCAACAAGGTATGGCCTCTTTATATGAGTGAAACATTTCAGAGAGGCGTTATATATTATTAATTATAATCCATATATCTCATACTATCTGACGAGGGTTATTTTTTAGGGCTACATTATTCTACCACCAGATATCTCCTGTGTTGGTTAAAGACAAGATAGGGTAAGACCAGTATATGGCTCCTGCATTTTTGGGTGTCTTTCAGAATAATCAAACAGTTTATCCATAAATACCGGTTGTCATCCCAGCCTCAAAATAAGTATTTGTTTTAAGATTTAGAATATACAGGGGTCACAGTGAGGTCAGGAAATAGGTCAATTTTTGACATTTCTCATTTTTATGCAACTTTTCATCAATTTTAAAGCACATTTTCTTTCTGAAAACATAGAGCACACGCTTGCCTATCTACCAAATTTAGATATTTTATACACTGATATCATTTGCAGTTTATGTGTAAAAATCTCAGATAGGCAAGCGTGTGCTCTATGTTTTTCGAAGAAAAATGTATCCCAAATATGATGAAATTCCACCAGAATTGAGGAAATTCTGGAAAATGTCCTATTTCTGCACACTCTAGTGGCTTTCGTGTAACCTTGGAATCAAAGTTAGTTCTTGTTTTAAAGTAAGCATGATTTTAACTTTTAACTACAAACTATCACAGTTTTACTAATGTTCTGATTTTTACATCAAATAAGGGGCCAGATTCGGCTGTTACCCTATCTTGTCCTTTGAAATGCAAAAGTGTCCCCTTACACAATATCCACAACTCCTTCTTATAAATTTTTCTTATCTGCTTTCAATTCCATTCTTCCGTACAAAACTAAGATTTTAATGTCAACAAAAGCTATCAGATATAAAGGACAGAAGTTTTCTCAAAAGTCCTTTCAATATTGACAACATAATAATAAACACATGTACGTAACAGTTAATTTCGTATTTTGTTACCACCAGAAGTAAGCCGACACGTCTCAGTATGAGTGAGAAATTCTTGGATAGACGTTAGCAAAAGCATTCATGTACAAAGAAAGACAAAGCTACAAATAAAAATGTGGCAGTTATACTCTAGTAGAACAAAATAAATTTGAGATGATAAACAACATTCATCTTAAATTATATTCCTTTTAGTTTCATCTGGCAAATTTTCAAAAGGAGATAATTAGGCTGGAATTTGGGGGCTAGCTTCTGTTGTTTTTCAGTTAAAACTTTAAATACAATAGATAATTATGCAAAGGAATGCAAAGCATTTATGATAGATATTAGAAACTTTAAACACAAACTTTAGTCAGATCCTACACTCAGACACATATTGTCAAGATAATGTACTATAAAATTGGCATATTAAAATGCTACAAGCTTTTCTAAAAAAATGCATGCCATTCACACCATCATAGTTGCATACATGTAATTATACCAGTATGAAATGAAACAGTCTTTCATCTGTGCTCCTTATTATTTTGACCTCATTTGATGTAATTTTGTCAATAAACTAAAAAAAAAATGTTTGATTGTATGTCATTTACGTACATGTCAGTGGAGGCCGGAAGTCTAGCCTTCCAAAAATTGAGTAAGTGCAACATAATTATATACCGACTGAGATACCATGAAGGTTAAGCAGGGTAAATTTACAAAATTTTGTTTGGAAATGGTTTACCTGGACATACCTTCAAAAATTGTAATCTCTTGTTGAAATATTGCATTTGTAGAGTTGACGTATATAGATGTCATATACAAGAGACTTTCATTGGTTACACTGAGTCCGCCAAATTTCCTAGGACCACATGGCAGTCTTAATACTTCGCCTGGCCTTTTAAAATCCAAAATATCTATCTCTGTGTTACACGTTGAATTAATCATATTCGAAGCAAACCTTATAAACCCAACAAAGTGAGGTTTTATCTGACACATACAGTGAGTTTTCATTTCACTATATTTTACTCTAACCACTGTGCCGTACTTTAAACTACCATCACACGCTGTTATTTCGACATTTTCGTTAGCTGTAAATAAAAGAGACATATTTAATTTATCTCAATGTACTGCAGATCATAATGTTGTTATTATTTGTATGTGGCTCACAAAATTATTCATTTTCTCAAGGTAAATGACAAAAGATATAGATATACAGTAAAGTCAGATAATAACTCTCAATTTATTGTGAGGAGAATAGCAATTTCTTATTACATCTTATGAGTAAAGAGGGTGCTTGAAAAAGTCTTTAATCACAGTATTTGGTATAAATAACATTTATGAATTAAACATTTGTGAAAATTTCATGAAGGTGAATATTTGGACGGAGATCTTTTAGACACCAAAAAAAAGTTTCACTTTCAATGTTTATATTTTTTAAAGAAATCAAACATGATGCTTTATAAATAAAATGACATTTGCTTCTGATATATTGCAATTTATTAAATGCAAATTAATACAGTTGCTTTAAGGATGGATTCTTCTCATATTTCTTATAATCACAGAATCTTGAATTTCTGAATAATCAATATTCAGTATGTGTACTCTTATTTAACATCCAAACAAACTGGTGTAATCAGCCTTGATATTCAGTCAAGGTCATTTGAAAGTCAGTCCTAAAAATAGTACTTTTAAATAAGAGAAGTTTTGGATTTTATGCATATGAATAAATTTTGCTGACAGAAAAAAATATCTTGCTCAATAAAATTAAAGTTGTAACTTATTTTAGATCACTAACTAACAATAATTGAGATGGTGGGAAAAAAACATGAAATCCTCAATATTCAATAAAAACATTTAATCCAAATTTCCTCGATAATTTCTTTCAAATTTCTCAGTTTTCATAAATTTACATGAAATTTCATCTCAATTTTTACAATTGATCATATAATGTCAAATATTTAGATTTTTGTCGGATGAGTATTCAAATGTTAAAGATTAATTTACAAGGTAGAAAAGATATGGTATTCATGCTAATTATAGAACAAATTTAGCCCGAATTTACTCTACAGTTTCTGAAATCTTCCATTTTACAGAGTGGTGTTCAAATCTATAAGAAAGATTCTTAACCCCCCAAAACAGGCAATTTGGTGTGATTGTGACACATGTATACATTCAATTCTTCCATTTATATACATTTCATTTTATGATAGTTTGTACAAATAATATTTTAAATATTTATTTCGAATTTCCTCTGTCATTTTATTCTTAGGAATAAGTTAGGATTGACAATTTTATAAAATACATTCTGGATTCTTTTCCTATTTTATATATTCAGAAAATAATGCAATTATGAATGGAAACATTTCAAGATATGCACAATTAAATTACAAGAAAAAGGTGTGGGGTCATCATCCTTGATTTTGCTTGAAGGCCATTTGAAAAGTTGATGCTAAAAATAGATTTTTTTCCTACTGTGGAATTGAGAAAATCCAATGTGGTATTTTAAAATTGATGTTTTGGAAAAATGGAGATGTTAAGATATGAAAAAACAATTTAAGTCTTAAGTTTTATGTTAAAGCAATGTACTAAAGTAAAAAAAATAACAAACTTTTGATCACAAATGACACAAAATGTTTATTCCGAATTTCCTCTGTACTCTTTATAAAGTGATATTTTAAATTAGTCTTTGACAATCATTCTTCTTCATTTAATTTTTTTACTTAAATCATATATTCAAAAAAATATATTTTTACAACCATAGGAGAGATAGATGTTGAATGAATCATTTACAACAAAAAAATAAAGGGGTATTCATATTTATTAAATTGCCAGGTTAGCTCGAATATCCTCATTTTAAAAATTATCATTGAAAAAAGAAAATGCTTTCAATATATCATATAGGCTAATAATTTAAGAGACAGGACAGGCGGTTAGATAATACATTTTTTCTAAAATGTGATATGATGTATTATTTTGGAAATAATTGTTGAAATTATCGCCATGTTTCCAAAAAACTTTTAAAATTTCAATCCGAATTTCCTCTGTTACAAAATATACTGGTTTCACAATTTACAAAAAAAGTAAAGGTTTGCGAACGAAATACATGTATATTTTTGCTGAAACTTTGTTATATTATAGAATCTTTATATGTTTTGTACATGAACTAATATATGACATGTATATAAATATTTATCAGCGCCAACACAATTACAATAATTGTCAAGGGTGCAACATACTAGTATAAGAATCACCAATTGTTCATACAATTTTATACAATACACTGCATCTAGATTTTGAGGCTATACATAAATCACACAATAATATTATTTACACAATAATACACAATAAATATCTATTACAATGATTTCTAAATATATGGTATTTCTTAATAAATAAGTGTTATTTTCAGTATTTCTGTACATTGACTATCAAAGGTATATGAGATAAATTTGATACTTTTCCTTTCAAGAAAAAAATACATCAACTTCCTTTCAAAAGTAAACTTATAATTATTGTATTTTTGGTAGCTGAATGGAAAACGAAATACATCTTAAATCTCTCCTGTGTAACAAATAATTTACAAAATCTTTCATTAGGGAGTGTTTATAGGCAAATCCCCTTTTCTGTGGGAAGGTTATGTGCACCAAGTCTCAAGCT
>PRKT01001155.1:30295-123623 GCA_003671525.1 Saccostrea glomerata
ATGAAATGTTGGACCGCTTACATGTACATCACACAATTGGTGGAGCTTAATCTAATTTGCATTTGTTGATGTTTAGCAGTGACGGACGTGAAGTTCAAGACAGTACAAGATACATATACATCTAAATAAATATTAAAATGAAAAGTATGACAAAACATTTACTGACTGTGTTCTCAAGCAAATAAATTTTGTCTATCCTCAAACCAAAGTGTCTGCCTTTGGCCTATCTGTCTCAGGCAGACACTTTGGATCTTGGGTCTGATAAAACGCATGTTGCCCTTGAACTCAGTCAGTAATATTTAAAATTGACATCCCTTGTATCAGTTGACAATGGTTTTCCTCGGGGTGTCAATTTGGATTGTAGCCCTCAAAAACATGAACTATTTATATAATAGTTAGATACAGTTGTGTTCATATTTCTTATAATTATGTACCTTAGTAGTCCATCTGCAAGCAGATTTTGTTCAATCATCCTGCCTAAGTCTGGCCTTCAGTCTACCTTCAACTACAAGTAGTCTACTCCTGGGTAAATTAAGTACTGTAGGGCTGTTTGCTCCTAAGAATTAAACATGAACAGTTCTTAGACAATTGTTTTTAAATTAACAAAAATTGGTTATAAGATTACACATTCAATCTTATCTGTATTTCATTTATTGATTTATAAAAAAAAATGAATGAAGTTTTTTAATAAATATATTTTATTTTATACACTACATTGTATAAAAGTGTATTATGTCTTATTTAAATTTGTACTATAAAAAAAACCATTTTAAACCTAAAAACACAGAAAAAATACAATAATATAAATAATTTCTGGACCATTGTGTTTCATTTTGCTCCATAAATTAGACAACTGTTTGTCTTAATGTTATTGATTTTTCCACACACAATATCCTTATTTTCACTTTGATTTGTACCCCAACGGAACACCTTACTTTTCTAACAACTTGATGATTGCTGTGTCTTTAACAAATAAGACTAGTTAGTGATATAACTTGTTGTAATTATAAACAAAAATGCTATTTTTGTGAATAATTATTATTCATAAAACTGACAAACACACGGAAATGATAAATTTTAATCCTCAAATGTTGGGGTATTCAAATGTTGAACAGTCGCGGGAACAAGCATACGAAATACATCGATCTATAATATCCCAGCGAACACCCATTTATCAGTAAAAACCACGTAATTCAATTTCAAAATTATAAATTAAATTGTTAGACATACATAACTAACTTACATGTACAATCTCACTGCACAGTGACACGACATGACATCAGGCGATCGAGGCAACGTGGGTTTGCAATCTCGCATGTTTGTGACCTTCAAGTTTCCTTTGGTTGATCGGGTGTCCCGGGCATAAAGAAATGGGTGACTTAAAATTGTTTTAATCATCCCTGGGCTTCTACAATGCTTCAATAATGTTTACGGCTTGTAGATTTTACAAAACAATCCGCTCGGGGTTATCTACGGGAAACGACCTGGACATGTTGACATTCGCTACGGAACTGCGCATTTTATGGCAATTGTCGCAAATCAAAGAAAAAATCTCGAACAACTTATTTTTTTTTTTAATAGAAATAGACTCAACAATACATAAAGTAATAAATAAAACAATAATTTTTTATTCAGATTGATTAAATATGTAATTTGCATTTTACGACTTGCAAAATCTATGGAGACCCATTGACGACGTAAAATGCTGACAAGAATCCATCCTTAAATGACTTTAAGTATAGTAAGTGAAGAAAAAAATCAAAATAATGGATCTTACATTTTCAAGACATTAAAGAAAATACTGTTATCGCATTGAGACTTCACATTTCTACGAAGGGAAGGTACAAATCTGAATAAATGTATCTGAAATGCCCTATTTAATGACTTACCGGTAAGTAATCTGCCATTGTGAGACAAAAGTAAAACAAATAAAATAAACATTCCGGAAATAGACATTCAATGAAAGCCGGAGTGAAAATATAACATATGCATAAATAATCAAACAACTGGATGTACATGAATCTTTACATGTACGTATCTCATACAAGAAAAAAATGTTTTATTTTCTGAGTATTTTCAATATCCGGTTTTCATATCGCTGTAATATACCACATACAATCCATAATAGCTTATTGTATAGACACCGAAATATGTACTTGAAAATTAGTAATAGGAAATTTGTATCATGTCTAAAACCTTATTTTGACTGACTTGCATCTGTGAATTTCTTGTCATAGGTACTTAAATAACGTATGTTGCTATAATCATGTACATGTAATCGCTTTATTCGGCAAATAAATGTAATGATACTTCATTTAAATACATCAATATTGATTAGAGAGATAATTTCAATTTTTTTTGTATTTAAAAAACAGTTCTTCGTTTGTCCAATCTTTTTAAAGGACAGATGATATAAACAAATAGTGGATGCCTGATTTAGTTTGAATGTTTTGGTCTTATCTCAATGAAAATTTTAAGAATATAAAGAAACTGTAAACCTTCTATGATGTTCAAAATTCTCCCTCTCTGAAACCATCCTTATTAATCTATGCATTTTTTTTTCATTTCAAATCCCATTTTTGTGAAAATTTGAATAAAGAATTAAAAAAGTACAGCTTTTACACCCTGTCTCTGGCTTGCTACCTGGTTAAGAATTCTAACACTAACCAGCCTGTAGCCTCTCCTACTTTTATATAGGTAGACAATAATCTATGCTGTGTGACATAATATTAAATTTTGGTTTGTCCCCAAAACTCTCTTACTCTTCATGGTGTGTGGGTTTGAAAGCTGTCATGAAGAAATTAAATATGGTCTAAACAAGGAAATTCAAAGAATTGTGGTCTCCCGCTTTCGGTGTCTTTTTGGGTGAGATGTCATTTTTTATGACATTTTGGGTCTGATATGATTGCCCTATCATAAGTCATCTACTTAGAAATTATCACTGAACTCCAAGGCCAAGATCAAAGGGTTAACGTTCTTGATATGCAATGAAAAGTCTTTTAAAATAATTACATATGTGAAGTATGAAAACTCTAGCCCTTACTATTCAAAAGTTATGGTCATGGTAAAAGTTTTATCATAACTAAAAAATATCCAAGGTCAAGGTCAGAGGGTCAAGATTGTAAGTATCAAATGAAAAGTCTTGCCACAAAAAAAATACATATGTGAAAAATGAAAGTCCTCGTTCTGTTGTTAAAAAGTTGTGTCCGAGGATTTTGAGAAGTAGGTCAAACTCCAAGGTCAGGGTCCAAGGGGCAAAGTTCTTGGTATTCAATTAAAGGTCTTCTCACAAGAATTATATATAAATAAAGTTTGAAAGCCTTAGCCCTTACCTTTGAAAAGTTTTTCATAAGTACGGAAATATCCAAGGTCAAGGTCAAAAGGTCAAAGTTGTTGGTATCCAATAAAAGGTCTTGCTACAAAAATATATTGTGAAAGATGTAAGTCCTAGTACCTACCATTTAAAAGTAATGCCAAAGTAAAAGTTTGAAATTTTTTTTTTATAAAAGTGAACCTCTAAGGTCAAGGTGAAAAGGTCAAACTGGTGGTACCCAGAGAAAGGTATTGTCACAAGGAATACACATATGAAATATGAAAGTCATAGTTCCCCTGAATCAAAAGGGATGGGCAAAGTTAAAGTTTTTGTGAAGGACGGACAAACTGACATACAGACTAAATGTCCCCTCGCTTTCGAGAAAGTGGGGGACAAAAATAAAATATGAATTTTTCGTCACATTACATATATGAACATTTTACTGGGCCATAATAAATATGACCATTTACTCCTATCAAATAAACAGGCAAAACATGTTTTGACAGCTTTAATATTGAAGAGATAAATTGCAAAACATTGTATTTAATCGATAACAATAATTAAATTATTAAGGTACATAATAATGTTCAATTACCAATTATTTTTTTTTGGTGTTTGTCGAGGTTTGACAATAAAAATATTACATGCTCTCTTCGTAAATATTTTGATATTTTATTTTCTTACAACTCATGTCTTTGTTTCATTGAGAAAAATAAAATAAAATAAAAATATCTCCCTTTATCTGTATTTTGAAAAAATGCTACAGATAAAAATATATCCTGTTTTGTTAATCGGAGTCCCATCAGTTTTAATTGAAAAACAAAAAATGACATTGCAATAATACAATTCAAAATTCTTAATTAAAATCCTTTGCTTTACTACATTAAAACTTTTGGTTCATTTGAGTGAAAACATTGACACTATATATAAGGACCATATACATGTATTCAGAAATGACCAATGTTTATCCCGAAAATCAATTAATGACGTAGAAATATATATTAATGTTCGTATACAGAAGGATACATGCAGACAGCAAGGCACATAATATTTTCATAAACAATGGGATCATGAGATATAACGTCAGAAAATTATGCACATTCAAAAATACCATGATTTATTTAAAAGAATGGCTGATATTATGTCTACATCTTTTGTAAAAATCATTAAGCGAAGTTTGCGCTAAATATTGAAAATAAACTGTAGAATAACAACATCAAAGAAAAAAGTAAATTTTGTTCTGAAGCAGGCCAGCAATTTATATTTTTTTTAAAATAAATATTGAATAAATTGTGTCCCTTTTTTTCTCTTACTGAAAATAACAACATCCAAATTGTTTGTGACGGCATTGAAACAAAAATTGCGTACAACCCAGATAGCATGACTATGTTGGGCCAACGTTGGGAAATGGTTGTATTGTTGGCTGGTGGTTGGCGTTGGGCATTTAACGTTGGTCCAACGTTGGGCCAATGCCAGTAGGGTGCTTTTCTATTTTGATCACATGTAAGTTGGAAAGACAATGTTGGCCCAACAATGGCACTATGTAATAAATGTGAGCTTTCCTGTATTTTTTAACGTTGGGAATAGCTGCATTGAACCAACGTTGGCCCAACGTTTTAAATTTGCCCTTATCCATAGTGACTAAGATCATTGGGTATACAACCATTGTCCAACGACGACCCTTCATGTGCAGAATTTGCTATAATTAAGTTTTCTGCATGTTGGGCTCACCACACTGGGCCAATGTTGGCCCAACGTATATGTAATATATATAAATGACGGTGTTTAAAGAATAGTTAAAATATAACGTTGGCCCAACATTAGCCCTACTATGCAATAAGCGCTTTACTACAGTTTCTATACTGACGTTGGAATAATACATTTACCAACGTTGGCCCAACGTTGATATGAAAAAAAAAATGTAGAAAAAATTTAGTATTAGCCCAGCCGGTAGGCCGATCCAGCCGGGGATCGGAGGGGGTATATGATCTAGGGATTTAAGCGTTTTTGAATTTACATTTACCCTAAACATGCAAAAACTGCAGTTGGCAGAAAAAATAAAGTACATGAAAAATCTTTTTGTTCTTTTTCTTTATTTTGGTTTCATTTTTGTGTTTGTTTTTAGATTGTGTTTAGTTTTTACTAGTTAATGTTCAATCAACAATTTACAGAATTAATTTTATAGAATCGTAGGAACATCGATTACATAATTGCGCTAAAGTGCTGGTTTTAGGGGGCATATTCTGAGATAAGAGCAAAATTCACTGTTTAAAGAAATAAGGTCAACATCACCATTGCTTCTCACAGCAGGAGACTGGCCAGTTTCCTCGATTACTGCGAAATCTGATATATCAGGATGGTCAGCACGTGTAACCATTTCGCATTTGAGCAGCTTGGTGCACACGTATATATTTGTGAGAACAAAGAAATTTGGATATACTGCTTCGCTAGACAATATATGTAAGTATATATATTTTATAATTTGCTTTGATTTTGACACCAAACTTTACAGTCCAATGTTTGCTATCTGCCTTTTTTATACAGACATCGTACACACATGCACATTATAATGTTTAAGTTCAAACACAAAAGATCGGTGAAAGTTTTGTCTTAAAACTTTAAAGTTATATACACAATTATATGTGTTAGCATTTACTTTTAGGTAATGAATTTATGCACAACTGGAGGAGAAAATGTAAAGTCCGCTGTGAGAGGACTCTTATCCTACCTTTTTGCCAATGACCTTGCCTTTTGGATCAATTGGAATCAAGTATTATAGTAACCAGTAAGAATTATTTTTATTTACTTTATTCTGAATGGGTGAAAGAATCCCCCATTATTTAATTATTTAGTTGTTAAGTAAATTTGAATGTAGTTGTAATTTTGCCCCATGTAAAAAGCTGAAAATATTGTTTTTCACCTCTCATGATCAAAATGAACAGTAGACCACAAACTTAAGAACTTGAAGCCTATAAAATTAAGTATGTCATAACTATATGTCTACTAATTTGTTATTTTTAAGGACTGTCCGAAAAAAAACAAGCTAAAAGCGGCAGCGACAGACAGCGAAATTTGCGCCATTGTTAAAGATTGATTTCACTCTGCCAGTGACCGGGAAGTGGGACGGAAAATAAGGGAAGAGAGGAAGAGGATAGATGAAGAGAAGAAGAAAGAGAATGAAAAGGAGGAGAAAGTGCAAATGACACTGAGTAAATGAAAGAAAACAAATGAAAACTTTGTTTAAATTAATAATATGAAGGATTGCTTGACATTTAATTGAAATTATAATAATTTTAAAAATACAAAACCATCAACGATTAAAATCAACAGCCAATACATGGATTTTTTATTTTCTTATCAGAATATTCCTGAAAAAATCATGTTATTCAAGAAAGAATATTTTGAATGTCAATCCGAAATTCACATAAAATGGAGATTACTAGAAAAATGCGAACCGTGTTGTGGATGACGTGAATATACATGTATTTTACTCTGATTTTCCGCAAATGACATTTTTTATTCTTTGTAAATCAGAATTGGGTAATCAATTTAATTTTACCACCGTGTTGGACCAGTGTAGGCTCTACACTTTCCAAGCCATTTATTGTTGGCCCAACGTTGGCCCTTCACTTACAATGCTATAAAGTATGTTGGCATAATGTTGGTATTGCGATAATATATTAACTTTAAATTACTGGTGTTGGCCCAACATTGGCCCTTCTATAACATGCCATGTACTAAGTTGGTCTAATGTTGGCCCTACGATTACAAAAATACATTAGAACGTTGGCCCAACATCGCCCCAACATGTTGGGCCAACAAAGGGCCACAGTGCACTTAGACATTGCGCCAACGTTGGCTGCCAACGTCGGCCCAACAAAGTGTGTTACATTGGGCCAACATTGTCCCAACGTAGTCATGCTATCTGGGAACTTACTTTGAAACGATATTTTTTCTAACTTTTAATCTAAAATACAGTAAATGCAATTCAATACATCTAATCAAATATTTAACATATGACTTTTAAAATCATATACCCCGGTACAACATACAGTTCTATAGTTAACCATTTATTTATAACCTTATGATTAAAACAAAACCCGGACGACCATAAGTTCGTGTCACCAAAAGTTGTATTACTTTCTAATTTTTGAAATCGCCAAAGGTGATGTAGTATCAGTGGACAGTGCATTTTGATACAGATATTTTTTGAAATAATCCGTATGTACAAGTTTTATGACATTCTATGAGAACCACACACACTCACATATTTGGTGAATGAAATTTTTGGATAGAACGAACAGTATTCAAGTTCAAAAGTCAATAAGACAATACAAAATAAGAGCGAACACGGACTTCCAAGACATCAGAGGTGGGATCAGGTGCCATCAAAGAGTGATCATCCCCTACCAACCGGTCAAGTCCGCCGTGTGCTCCTTGTTAAGTTGGGAAAATAACGGAAAAATCCGCCATAAATTCAGTGTTTAAATAATGGACTAATAATCGGTATGAAAATTGTCAATCGTCATTTGACTCAAAGATAAATTTTATTATTTGACAAGCGTGATGGTCATGTGAATTGATCATAGACATTACGAAGTGATGACCATAAACGAAACTTCTGACATTCTTATTTCATCATCTTGTTTGTCAATACCGGGTAATTTACCTCGATTTGAAATTGAGTATTAAGAGCATGCTCTTGTGTTTCGAATCACAAAAGAGATAAAACACTCCGTTGCCTAAAAAGATTTTCTAACACGATTTTAAAATACAGTAAAAATATTACTAGTGGCATTTCATTCGTTATAATGGACTATATTAGACGTTTTCTATTTTGGTTTTTCGTTTCCTTAGTTTTGAAGAGAAACGTAAATATGTTGGTCGTTGTCTACAGGCTGATATGACTGATATGGAGGATTATCTTGAGGTTCCTCATAAGTATCATTGTTTGGCTGTCCAGCGTTCGTATCATCGTTTGGTCCAGTTTTCTGTTTTGTTTTCCTGGAAGGTAGAACTGATGCAAATATATGGTGTTACACAAATAAATGTACATGTGTAATGTTTAAGAATCAAATCATTTTGAAAATCATACCTTATACGACGAAAAACGAGATAATGACTGTTAATAATACTCCAACTGCAGCTCCAGAAAAACCAGATATTACGGCTGACAAAAGACAACTTTCGAAAAGAATGCAAAAAGAAAACAGTTTTGTGATATATAACAATTTTTTTTTAATAGCAGATTTGAATCTGCCAATTTGAATGAAAATTCCACAAAAAGCATAATTATAATACATGTTCTTCTACTGCCAGACTTATTGATAGAATTATATACTTCAGGAAAATAATGGCTATATTTTTTCTCTTTGAAATATCAAATCAAACTTTATATAAAAATATAAAAATACCAACTCATACATTATATGCATGTTAGAATTTAAATAACATTATTTTTTATTGTTCTAAAAAAGAAAAAAGAAAAACAAGAACGTTTAATAAAAAATGTATGCATACAATTCGTAGACGAACATTTAGGTGAAGGACTTGGATTTCTGGTTTCAATTTGGACATCTTTTGTTGATATTTTTGAGGAGACGGTTATTTTGAATGTCGTATCTCCTACACTTTCAATCTTTAAATTCGTCTTTAAGCTTGGAAAATCGGCCCCACAAATGACCGAGATTGTGCCGTTGAAAGATTTATCTGAGGAAAGAAAAACACAAAACAAATTCAGCCTTTCCGAAAACTCCGTAACTAACAGTCCGAAATATCTGTCGTTTTCCAAGCCTTTTTAACGATTTTAATATTTTACGTGCCAGGAAAACGTCAAAACCGGCGCCATTACGAAAATTGGGGAATCGCCGCCTCCAAACGGAGGTAGCACTGTCGAGCTGATTTTAGATTCTTGCGAACCGAATTAAAGAAGAAGGTATGGTTTTAGTATTTTGGCGCCCTAAAAATGTAATAAGATCAAAAGGTTTTGAAAGTGGCTTAAATATTAGTTAAATAAATGACTCTGATAAATCAGGAAAGAATATGGCATGAAGGTTTACCATTCTGCAAATATGACGTCATTAATGTGAAGGATTTCTCTATTTTCAATAGAAAAAGCCTCAAAATGGCACATTTCAAGGCTGATTTTCCTTTAGAAAACAGTGTCCACAGCCGTCGCCCACGTTAATTTTTTGATATTTTGAGTAAAATTTATTAACAAATCACATATCTCAAGATCTTTGTGGGCGATGCCTGTGGACAATGTTATCTGTAAGAAAATTCCATTGAAAATTGGTGTCTTCTGCAACTTTTTAAGAAAATACGGGAAAATGCACAAGTTTATGACGTCATAATTAGCATTTCAAAACACATATGGGAAAAATGACTTGTATGATTTTTCTGCATTGAATTTCAATTATTTAAAAAGCATGTGTTTTTAAATTTTACACCAGTTTCATTTTTTAGAAAATCACAGGGCAAAATTTGTATGGAAACCATACCTTCTTCTTTCAAAGCCACAAGTTATCAAAAGTCTAATACTTTTAATACTTACCAATATCGATTTTATTGTTCATTTGTAAAACATACAGTCTATTGTATCTAAAATCTAAGATTTTAACACACTGTCGAGATTTGTATTCATTTCGTGCGTTTTAAAATCTTGCAACTCCTAAGACGAAATATGGAGAGACATTTTCTGTTTATCAATATTGGTGAGTACTAGAGGCATTTGGCTTTTGATAAATTCTGATTTCGCCATTTAGTTCGGTTCGCAAGTATTAAAAATTAACCCCGATTTGAGACGGCTAAATCCAGTGTTCGTAATGGAGCCGGTCCTGACGTTTTCCTGGCACGTAAAATATCAAAACCATAATCAAAAAGCCTGGTAATTATAAACGTTAAATATTTCGGACTACATGACTACATGATTACTCAGTTAAAACAAGATGCTTTTGTGAAACATTGATGCCCTTGTATGGAGGTCAATGGCCATGTTCTAGATTTCTCAAATATAAAAAATGTAAGCAAAGAAAGGGCCAGTCACAAAAGAAGTGTTCAAAAATTATAACCATGATTGTTAATTTCTTTGATAAGTTATTTAAATGTTGAAGTCAAATTCAAACATCCAAAAATATTGTTTATATGCAAATAAAGGACCTTTATCTATGAAGACACATGTGAAGTTTAATTTTTTTGCCCAAACTGTACAAAATAAATGACCAAGATTTAAAAAAAGTTAAATTATCGAGGCCCGATCCAGTTGATCGGCGCATACGCTTTAACGCAGCGTCGACTAAGGCACGTCACAGTACCCTGGACTGCCGTCACAATTGAATACAATAACGTCACAATTAAAATGACGTCAAATTGCGCTAAAATATTTCGCGGATCTTGCTCTATAGATTGCTTGTTGAAAGCTGGCTCATTCTGGCCTCTTATTACTTTTAAATTAATAACAACTTTGTTATACAACAAACATAATTTATTTTGATTCATTTATTCTGTCTTGTTTTATTTCAATTTGTGAGTTAAAAAAAAATCCAACTGCAACCAAAAGTAAACGATTTTAGTCTTTCTCCTCAAACATTGAAGTGTTTATACTCACCATTTTTATTGAGCATATAGAGAAAATTATGCCATAATGTAAGAATAAATTTAGAAACTTATACAGTATTACAATCGTTTGTTGATGTTATGTAAAGTTGACATTTTGCAACTTATAAAATACTGGCTATAGTTGGATAAAATAAGTCCTATTTTTGTGTTTTGATATGCCACCTTTTCACTGCAATAAAGACTACCTCCGATTTTCTTTTCATTTTTTAAAAGAGGCGTGTGAATTGCATGATATATGTGAAAATTAAAACATTTCATCATTTCATTTTTTTATGTCAATTCCTCTGTTTATTGGAGAGTTTTAGTATGTAATTGTGTATAAAAACACGAAAAATGGTCCATATCTTGAAAGTGTCCCCATTTGACTACAATAAAGGCGATGTAACAAAATTCCATTCTAATTTTTCTTAACATAATACATACAAATTTATTTCCAAGAATCAACATTTTTTATCATTCCGTTTTCGTAATATCAAACTAGATTGGGCCTCGTTAAATGGTTTTATTAAGCTATTCGACAGCCGGTATTATGTCGTTCATGAAGCGAATGGCAACCATCTTTCTTCCCTTCCCATCTTGACCAAGACTTGTTGATATTTTCTTCGGAATGTTTTCGTCCCCTTTTTGATCCTGTTGAGTATTGTTAAATGGATCTTTGAACTTAAATACTGTTCGTTATGTCCATAAATCTCGTCACCCTTGTGTTGCAATGGTTCGTGAAGTAAGGAGTTGATCCTTACGTCCTGGGTTAGAATCCCACTGTGGGACGTGGATACCGGGTCTTCGGATGACACCGTATAAACCGAGGTTTCTTGTCGCAGTATAGTTACTGACACGACAAAAACACTGCTCAATTGACGTAAGTCACTAATATATGACAAAATTGTCAGCTTTCAACCTACAAGTTGTGGTCTCTTCATATGAGTGAAACATTCATAAGAGAGGCTTTACACGCAATCAAGCATTCCATATATCTCATACTATCTGACAAGGGTGTTTTGGGGCTACATTATTCTACCGCCAGACACCTCTTATGTTGCTAAATTTGAAATGCAAATGTCCCCTAACAAAATATTTACAACTCTTTATTATATTTTCTTTTCTACTTTCAATTCCATTCCTCTGTATATAAGATTAAAATGTCAACAAAAGCTGTCTGACGTAAAGGTCAGAAGTTCTTGCAAAAGTCCTTTGAAAACTCAGCAAAGAAACATGAGGTTTTAAGTGATGAAAAAGCAATAAACACCTGTACGTAACAGTTAATTTTGTATTTCGTTACCATTAGAAGTAAGCCGACACGTCTCAGTATAAGTGAGAAATTCTTGAAGAGACGTTAACATAAGCAAACAAATACTAGTAAAGAAAGACAAAGCAACGAATAAAAATGTGGTGGTAATGATCTAATAGAACAAAAAGAAATTGAGAACATAAAGCCAAACCGATCGCACCCTAGCTGGAGATATGATACAACAATTCTGCATATTGATCTATATCATCTAAAATCTATGAAAGCCCAGAAGGCTCATTCGAGATTCAAGGTTCGAAATACGAGATTCGAAATTTGAGATTCGAAATTCGAGTTTCGAAATTCAAGATCCAGATTAACCAATCAAAAGCGGGTTCAAGATTTGATTACTCCCCTTTATTATGATTTTACTATCAAGAAATCGTTTAATATATTTATAACAAATGAGTCATTTAATTAAGTTACAATGAAAGAAAGAGTGTTATATATATAAGAAGGAAATTTAGATAATCTTGGATTTTTATCAGCAAGATATACTTCAATTTATATTACGGCTTCTTAAATATTAAATAGAATACATATATCAGGAATATATATGTTTTTGTATTATCTACGTTGTGTAAGGGGTTGATGTCATATAAGGAAAGTTATAATTAAGTGTCAAGTGTCTAAAGATTAACAATAACCCCAATCCTACCCACGTGCCCCACCTGCCCATTTTTTCAACACACTGAAAGGCTTGAAACTGGAAAGGCGACGTAGTATTGATAAACAAAAATCGCGTTCGTATCCCTGATAGAGGAAATACATATAAATTAAGTATTTAATTACGTATCTTCATCTAAGGCTTTGATTTCTTGAATTAATTAAAAATTATATCTACAATACAGCTCGGCAATATGAATTAAAATAAGTGCGGCATTTATTTTATCTTATATCAAATAGTATATGAGTCTGAATTAAATGCAGAACTACAGTTTATATAGCGTTATGGTGTTATATTTTAGTCTCTGACCATAGCGTTATGGCCAAAGACTTATATATACTCGTGAAACCTTATAACGCTACAGTTCGATTCAGCAGTAAAGTATCACTGCACAAATGTACCCTTTATTAATGTAATGAAATATATACCCTTGAATAAAGTGTGCAGTGTAGATACGATTCATAATATTTCATATCTTATTATAATCAAATGCAATATTCTTCCTCATCATTGATCGGATAAAAAATTAGTTGACCTACTTGTTCCGCAAGTCAACGATCAGACCATATAATATTCTATCTATACGTGTTTACTATTTTGTTTAATTAGAAAAATAAGATTATATATATTATAAGTATTTTTCAAAATTTTATTTTTATTTCGTTTTAATACATAAAATATTTTTTCTTGCATTATCATTTTAGCAAATGATCAATTTGTTATAAATATATTCACTGATTTCTTTATAGTAAAAACGTAACAAAGGGAAGTAATAAAATGTTGAACCCGCTTTTGATTGGTTAGTTTGGATCTTGAATTTCGAAACTCGAATCTCGTATTTCGAAACTTGAATCTCGAATGAGCCTTCTAGGCTTTCGTAATAATCATATTCCTTTCACTTCATCTGAGCTGAAAACTCAAGTAGGCTTTTCTGATCAAAGAACGTCCGGCCTTTGCTTTTCATTGTTTCTGTTAAATTATACATTTTTGACTTCTTCTCAAGAACCACCGACCCATTTGCAACAAAACTTGGAAGGAAACATTCTTGAATAATGGGCATTTAAGTTTACTCACAAGAACTGCTAATTTTCAAAAGGAGGTAATTCGACGTGGGTTTTGGGGCTAGGTTCCGTTATTTTTCGGTTAAATCTTTAGCTTAAATAGATAATTATGCAAAGAAATGCAAAACATTTATGATAGAGATTACAGACTTTAAACACAAACATAAGTCCGATCTTAGATTCAGACACATATCATCAAGATAATGTTCTATAAAATTGGCATTTAAGATTTTCTATTAAATTTGCTTTCCTTCAAAATAGATACATGTACATGCCATTCACATTTTCACAGTTGTGTTCATGTAATTATACCGGTATTAGATGAAACAGTCTTGGATTTACGCTCTTTACTTTGTCCTCATTCGATGTAATTTTTTTTCAATTAACAGGAAAATCTGGTTGCTTGTAGATTCATGTCATTTACATCCAAATTCAGGCGAAGGGCTTTAATTTTAGACCGTAACTCTTTATTTTTATGTACGACCACTGAGCAGTTAGGTTTTTTTTTTATCGGTTTTTACACTGGGCCTCAACTTTTTCCTGTCATATTTTACGAACCCGCAAATACCACTTCAAAGAGCAGAGTACTTGACGAAATAACCCTTGCTACTTTTTTTTGCATCGTTTTAAGTAAGCAGCGGTCGCAATTCTAGCCCACGACCTCCCAATCTCAGAAGAGTGCTACGTATAAACCTACTGAGATACCATGAAGGTTAAACGGGATAGATTTACATAATTTTGTTTTCAAAAATGTTTTACATGTACATACGTTCAAATATTGTAACCTCTTGATGAAATGTTGCATTTGGAGAGTTAACGTATTCAGATGTCATATACAAGACACTTTGATTGGTTACATTCAATCTGCCATAAGTCCTGGGACCACATCGTAGTATCAATACGTCATCTGGCTTTTTAATATCAAAAATACTTATCTCTGTGTTACACGTAAAATAAATCACATTCGAAGCAAACCTTATAACCCCAACAAACTGAGGTTTTATCTGACACATACAGTGAGATTTCATTTCACTATATTTTACAACAATCACTGTACCATACTTTATACTACCATCACACGTTGTTATATTGACGTTTTCGATAGCGATAGCTGAAATGAAAAAGACATAGTATTTTATCTTTATACACAGAACATCATAATGTTGTTATCATTCTTGACGTGGCTTTATAATTTATTCATTTTCGCAATGCTCATAATAGAGGTATGCATTAAAGTCAATTAATATCTCTCAGTTTATTAAGATGAGAATAAAAATTCATTTTTAATCACAAGAAGTGAAGCAATGTTTAAAAAAAAGGTCTTTTATCAAGTATGATAAGTAAGATATCGAATGTAAGTAAGATTCGAGATTCACACGTTTCTTTAAGCTAAGAATTTGCATGATTTCCAACAAATGTTTTACTTTTGAAAGAAGAAGGTATGGTTTTAGCTTTATTGCGCCATAAAAATGTAATGTCTTCTTGCGAACCGAATTAAAGAAGAAGGTATGGTTTTAGTATTTTGGCGCCCTAAAAATGTAATAAGATCAAAAAGTTTTGAAACTTGCTTAAATATTAGTTAAATAAATGACTCTGATAAATCAGGAAAGAACATCGCATGAAGGTTTACTATTCTGCAAATATGACGTCATAATTGTAAAGCATTTCTCTATTTTCAACAGAAAAAGCCTCAAAATGGCACATTTTAAGGGTGATTTTCCTGTAGAAAACAGTGTCCACAGCCGTCGCCCACGTTAATTTTTTTGATTTTTTGTGCAAAATTCAATAATAAATCACATATCTCAAGATCTTTGTGGGCGATGCCTGTGGAAAATGTTATCCGAAAGAAAATTCCATTGAAAATTGATGTCTTCTGCAACTTTTTAAGAAAATACGGGAAAAAGCTTGTTTATGACGTCATAATTAGCATTTAAAAACACATGTGAGAAAAATCAATGATATGCATATGAGTTTTCTGCATTGAATTTTAATTATTCAAAAAGCATGAGTTTTCAACTTTTACCCCGGTTTCATATTTTAGAAAATCTCACGGGAGAGGAGAAAATGCAGCGGACCAGACCGGGATTCGAACCCGGGCCCCCTGAAACTCCGGTCAGGTGCTCTACCAACTGAGCTATCTGGCCACCGGCGATCGAACCCGGCTGACCGCCACATTCCTCCCTCCTTAAAGGTCTTTGGCCCTCTCAAAATTTGCATGGAAACCATACCTTTTTCTTTCTAATTTACAGAAATGAAACATGATGCTTTTAACATAGAATGACATCTGTTTCTGATATATTTCAAAAAATTAAATGAGCATTCATGTTATTGATTAAAATGACCTAACGTATTAAGGTAAGTTAAAAAATCAAAATAATGACTCTTAAAATTTTAAGACTTTAAAGAAAACACTATTGTAACGTATTAATACTGTACATTTATATTAAGGTAAATGCATAACTGTATCTGAAATGCCCTATTAATGACTTACCAGTAAGTAATCTGCCTTTGTCAAACAAAAGTAAAGTAAATACATGTAAAATAACCATTACGGAATTCGATATAAGAGGAAAGTAGGAGTGAATATATAACATAATCAAAAAGCTGGATCATTCGTTACATGCACGTATGCCTTATATCATGAGTATTTTCAATATATCTGGTTTTCACATCGATGTAAAACACATAAAATTTACATTAACTTATTATTTAGACAAGGAAATATGTACTTGACAATGAGTAAAAAGAAATTTGCGTCACGTCAAAAACCCTTGTTATAGTTATAGTTTCCTTGTCATTGTACTTAAACAAGAATACTGAGAGTATTGCATTATCCTTACATGTCCACTACCGGGTTCCCCTTCTCTCGTTAGGAAACAAGCTCGTTTGGAACTTTAATTTAGTGCAGAACGAACCCACTGTATTCCCAATTATAAAAAAGTAAAAATGCCATAATTCCTTTAAATTCCAATGAAGCGGAACGAAATTCAATTTTGATCTGAAACTCATCAAGATAAACTAACGCTCTAAAAATCAGCTCAATATCTGCAGACATATAGAGAAAGTGAGGAAAACAAAGAAGGACAGAGTAGCAGAGAGACATGGGGACTCTCAGATGGACGAAGGGACGGACAGACTCAGAGGAAAACATATAGGCCCCCCGGTTTCACCGATGGTGGACTAAAAACATATATTGCAATGAAAATGTAATCACCTCATGTCCGGAAATTTATATCATGATACTAATGATAAATGTATCAATATTTATTAGCTTTTTAATTGCACAGCAGAGGTCTTGAAGTCATTGACGTAAACGAATATTCTTGTTAAGGCTCGTCATGAAAAAGAAACACATGATTCGATAATCTTACGTACAATGACTTCTTGTTTCATAAACTTGATTGTCAAAAACTTACCTCGTTTTAGAAATTGTACGAACCTAGAGCATGCTCTTGCATATTAAAAAGAGACTAAGATATCAGTCGGTACCCATTGGAATTAAGCCAGAAAGTTGGAAGATATGGTCGATTTTGAGATTTCGTGTTCAAAATTTTATTGAAAAAAAGAACTGTCAATGAAACCAAAAAGCCTGGACTTTTATTTATCGTGATGATTGGTTGCATATAGGTTGAAAGGTTTGTGTACGTTTATGCCATTGCTTTTCATAAAGTTCTATAATTTCGAATTTTTGAAAGATTCCTTGGGATTTGAAAATATACACATCCGATTAATTCACTCGTTGAATGTATTTTTGAAGTTTTTTATTCTCAGCTGCTAATGTTCTACTTCTTTCAAATTCTGTTGTTGGGTTTAAGGGGCTACATTACTGTTAACGTTGTAATAGACACCTAGATCAGCATTTCATATTAATCTCATTTTAAGGTCATGATTTTATTATCATTACGGCCTAGTTAAGAAGACTCTGTTAATTAAAACTAAATCTAGAAATTTTCTTTTAAATTTTTAAGAAACACATGCATATGGTCCACGTATTACAGCCCCAATGGAGATTATGAAAATTTATCAAGCTCAAAATCCATGAAACAATACAAATTATGGGCAAAAAAAAACGGAGCTCCAAAGCATCATAGGGGGATCAGATGCCTTCGAGGAGTAAGCGTCCCCTGCTGATCGGTCTCATCTGCTATGGGCTTCTTGTCATGACGGGAAATAAAGGAAAAATCCTTCGTCAATTTAGTTGGTTAAAAAACGACCCAACAATAAATATGGAAAACCTCAGTTAGTATTTGACAACTGTTTTGCCATTTATTTACAACGTTTCAGAAAATGTATATATGATATATATGTAGAGCAAATTCTTGCATATATAATCAGCTGAGAGATATAAATCACGTTTGCAGGTGGTTAAGTAAAAGAAGTTGACAATTGAAAATTTGCCTTTAACCTTTACCATAAAGTTTGGTTGGTAGATAACCATTAAAGTTTTTCTAAAGTAAAATATCCATTTATGAAACAGGTTTCATACTCTGTGGTGTCTTTTATCTCAAGAACACGGGCAACAACTTGTAATAATATAGAGGTTAAGCAAATGACCGTGTACGTCTTCGGGTACGTGTAGCTAGGGAAATCCCCTAATGTAATTTGAATTACATAATCAGTTTTGCATACCGCGTAATTTTACACAACGTGTAGGTTTGCAAGTACACGTATGTGAGATCTTGTAGCTCTTAAACTCTAACTACAAAATATATATTTTTTAGCCGATGTTTGGTATGAATTTGAGAATTTTTACGTACATCCAGTGTATCTTTTTTATTTCAAGTCATAGATTTATTTGATACAAATGGATTGTCAAGTGCCTTGTTGAAATGACGTTTTACACGTAATAGTACACTTGCAGTTTGTTAAACAGAACACGACGATAGTTACGCGTACGTGTAAAATCACTTCTAGATTTACACGTACAAGTAGACGTATACGGTCAAATGCTTAACCTCTCTGATAGTTCATGTATTCATAAACTTGTAATATTCATCAACGTATGATGACTGTTGAAGAGTCAGGGTTCCCTAAATTCTGAACTTTTAAAATTAGAGATTTTAGGTCCTCATCTTTACGACTCATAAGCTTTTAAGAGGAACAAACACATTCCCCCTTTTTACTTTCTTTGTTACTTTATAATCTCTAAAACAATTTGTAGAAACGAAGAAAAATGGAATTTTGATGTAGCAAGACATCTGAAGGTTTTTCTTAGGTATTTGTGTAGAAAAATTACGAGTATGAATACGAAAAGAATCTTTTATGTGGATGTTGAAAACACATGCTTCCTTTAGGATAATTGTATCTATGCTTGTTTCTATTAATCATACAGGGGAAATTCGATGTTATGTTTTAATAAATCCTTAGCTCATGATATTGGGATGTAGCAGTCAAAGCAATCCAAGGTTTCCATAATCATTTGGAGAGATTTTCTCAGGTTTTTCATATTGTGAATAACCAGCTAAAATATTATATAGATCCTCCATCGCCCCTTTCCAGTTTGTTGTAATTGAAATACCTTTCTCAATCTGATAATTTTGTTTAATAATATAATTATTCCGTGAATCAGTATAATTATTGTGTCATGATCAGCTAATCATACACGCCCAAAGGTATACTGTGTAATTATAACAGCTTTTGTCTATCACTCACACTATGATAATTTAACAGTATTGACTGAAAAAAAACAACCCAGCAATAATTGTAAAACATTGCTATTTCTATCATAACTCCTATTTTAATTTAAATGATACAAAAGGGCTACATGAATAACATTTGATTTTTATATAATTTTTATAGTCAGATGGTGTTTAAAATGACTTCTATCAAAACAATAGTAAGCCGATAAAAGCTAAAGTCACTGTGATGTTTTGGAGATCCATGTTTGCTTTGATCCTGTTTTGTTGTGTTGGACTTTTGAACTTGAATACTGTTTGTTATATCGATATATTTCATGTAATTAATTAACTAAATTATACCACATGAATTAATTTTACAAGAGTATGTTTTCATTAAAAATGCTGATATTTTTTTGGGGAAACACTGATGAATAGTGGCAATTTATGTCGAAGTTTTAGTTTTCTCTAATGCAAGTCAAACTCTAAGGATCTAGGTCAAATGGTCAAAATTGTTGGTACACTAAATACGTCTTGTTACAAACATAAGTCCTGGTTTTACCTTTGCAAAAGTTATGGCCAAGGAAGTGGAACAAATTCCAAGGTCAAGTTCAAAAAGTCAATATATCTATATCTACTAAAAGATCTTGTCACAATGAGTAATTATGTAAACTATTTGTAACAGATTAAATTTTGACGCTTTTACAGTAAATAATATAAGCAGATAAAAAAAAAAGAAAATTTCTTTTGGCGTCTTAATCTTTATTAAGAAAACATGTGTTTGTAATCAAAATGATTTCGGAAAATATGTTTTTTTTTTGAAATAGTAGTTTTTGTTTATGCATATTTCCTCATTTTCATCTTCTGTCACTTATCATTATTTAGCCTTTTCCCTTGTCTGTGTTTATTTCCTTCCGCTTGAACAGACAAAAGCAATTGAGGATCCTGAATATTCTTCTTACTTCTTTAATTTACGAGTAGTCCTTTCAGATCTCTTTCCTTTATACTTATACTAAATAAATGTATTTGGTAAATTATAAATTTATGATTTCATATTAATTTGTATCCTACAGTGACACGGGACCTCGGATTTTAAGGTGTCATCCGAAGGACCGAGTAGCACGACGAAGGAATAACTAGTTGCTACATGTAGTTATTTTTTATCCGCTTAGATCAGTCGCATCCGAGATTCGATTTCACGGCCTCCCGATCATAGAGGGATCGCTTGACCAACTGATCTACCGTAAATGGTCAATGCTCTTCAGACAAAATGTTTGGTCGTGCAGGGAATTCGTTTTAAAGTTTCATTTACTACATATGAAATATATGCCTAATGTGTACTTCCTTGCATGACGCTGGTTTAAATGTCCTAGGAGAGAAACACCGACATCTTACGAACGAACGTAACCAAGAACAGGGATTAGTCATTGTAGTCTATTGTATTCACGGTTGGATTATTGAATTCTTCAATTTTATTGGGATTTCGATAGATAAAATCCCCACAAGATACCTCAAATCCACGTCTTGTCGTAGTCGCTACCGTTACGCTTCAATACATTTCAATGGACATTTAAACGAGAAAAGGGGTTCGAGAAGGGAAATGAAAGGAAAAATAAAAAACATGTCATTCTGTGGCATGAAATAAAAAAAAAATAGTATGTGCTGATCTAGCAGGGGTCGAAAGAGGGGAGGGGGGTTACTTTACGAAGGGTGTTCGGGACAATAAGGAGTTATGGTCTAAAATTAAATTGCAAAAACCCAAAAACATTAAAGAAATTCTTCGTAATTTGTCCGTTGATAAAGCTTCTTCTTACAAACATGTATCTTAAAAATCTTCATATAATACTCACGGGTGCCAGTGAACTGTTTTTGACATAATTAAAGATATCTGAGAACAAGTTCCTTATTAGCATGCCATCAAAGGACCTACGCCCCAACCTCCCCCAACCCCTGGAATATGTATAAATCCGGGTCCAAAGATATTTTTAAGGCTTTTTTTTTCATTTATAACATTTACAATTTAAAACATACAAAATTGATACCTACAATTCAAAAGTCAGAGGTGATTTAAGATGCAACGGGCATGATTTTTTTTAAAATAAAGTTAGAGTGAATTATATGTATTTTTTAGATTTTTCATATGAAATAAATTGTAAATATGTACTAGACGGTTAATTTATGAAAGTAGACAAATATGAATATTTTGGGACCAAGTATATATATATATATATATATATATATATATATATATATATATATATATATATATATATATATATATATATATATATATATATATATATATATATATATATATATATATTGGAGGTGGGTATGGGGAGGTTGTCTGGTCTACAAGCACTTGTGATGAGCTTATATACATGTGCACATACTTTTTCGTTTTCATATTATTCCCACTTTTAAAAGTCCGTATATATTATTGTCGGTCTTCTGGAATCAATCTTTTTTCTGGTTTTACAATAGGATGGTGAATATATATTTTTCCTTACAAATGAAGTTATAATTTCGGTAATAAATTTATATGTATATTGGACCTTCTGTCAAAATAACTCTGTGTGTCGTCAAAAGTATAAAGTGTATCTTCTAATTTTATATTTTGACGAATAATGCATGGTTAACAAACAATGACATAGTAAAGCATAACTTTAAGACAAAGAAAAGAACTTTACTATGAAAAATGCACAACCTTACATAAATTCATATTTTCAGCTTTTTTTATAATCCACACATATAAACAGAAATACATGTACACACGGTCGTATATAGGCTGTATAGGAACGAGGTTGAGGGGATGGGGATAAGCCCCCCCACCCCCCCACCATAATGAAGTCCATAAATAGACAATGTATTATAGAAAACTTAGCTACTGTATACTTGTGACCCCTCAATAAAAAAAATGTTTCATTTTGGCTTCTCAACGAATTGTTTGGTAGTGAATCAAAACTTTTAGCTGTGCCTCCCCCCAACTGAAATTGCTTGCTTCAGGCCTGTTTCATATATATAAAATAAAAGCTGCCCAAGATAATTTAGTTAAGATCGCCATTTAATACATCATCTAAGAAGATACTGACTAGCATGAACGCTTGTTTATTTCTTTGAAGTGATATTTTAATAAATTTAAAAAGAATCTCTCTCTCTTTCTCAATGCAAGACACTTTATAAAGCGCACCACCTATTAACTTGATTGCACGTATGAACAAGGCGCAGACTACGAGTAGTTTGTATAAGTTTAATCACTAACGCATGACAAACGTGTTTTCTTATCCGTCTATAGTATTACGGTGTATTTTCTTCTTTTTGTTCGCTTTTTTAAAACATTGTAAGTGATTACAAAAAAATTGACATGAACAATTTACAAATACAAAGTGGTTAAAACACTATCCGTTCTATTTTACACATATACTTATTTCTCCCGATTTTAAACTTTATATGGGATAAATCACTGGTCCCGAGAAAACTATCGAGATACGGGAAGTTAGGGAGAGTTACGTTCGTTCGTAAGATGTCGGTGTTTCTCTAGTAAGCCGTCATATGCATAAGACTCAATGTATTTGCAAAAGTGTAATTGGGTGCAGAGTGGTTGTCGGATTCTTCATTGGCAACTTATATCTACGTTATTTCAGCCCCTATTTTCGTTGACTTAAATAAGGAATGTACTATTAACAATATTGACATTGATTTAGATTCTTAGTAAAATACGAAATATGCACTTCATTTACATCATAAATATATAAAAGTAACATTTCACCAACCTTGATAGATTCTTACTTCTGGACAAAGCAGTGTAGATGTAGAGTTTGAACATGTACATATCAATACAAAAGTACTGCTCATCGAAACATGAAGTTCTTTGGAATTTTTGTTTTTTTCACACGGAAGTTTTAACACATTTTTGCCATCTGTCGCATCAACTAAGTTGACTTTTGGAAAGCATGCATGTGCATCGCATCCATCAGAAGACCCAGGGGAGATTAATTTTAAATTTCCTCTAAAATGGGTTTTTATGATGCAATTACATTGTAAATTAGTATCATTATAATTTACAACTAAATTGTTCCATCTGCTGATTGGCTACGACAACCTGTAACATAACGGTTATGAGACCTGAAAGAAGGATACTGGAGATAACGAACAGTATTCAATCTCAAAGTCCATAAAACAATACAAAATAAGGGCAGAGCAAACACGGACCTCCGAAACATCAGAGCTGCCGTCGGCAGTTCAGTGTATATATAATGGGCTAACAATAAGTATGAAAAACGTCAGTCAGCATTTGATTCAATGATAAATTGTATTTGATGACAATGTCAATGTATCGACCATAGAACTTACGAAATAATGAATTTGAACGAGATGGCTGATATTCTTGTTTCGTCAACTTGCTTGTCAATTATTTACCTCTAAATAATCTGTAGTTTAAACAACTTTGCATACTTTATCTGCTATAAAGTATAAAAAAATAGTTTCTATTCTAGATGATAATGATTATTAATTTTACATGCAAGGCAAAAGTTTATACTATTCCGATATCTCTTTCTTTACAATCGAGTAATTTAAGTCAGGTGAGGTTGAGTTACAATTTGTAAGAATGCATATTACAGTGAACATGAGTTTGGATATAAAACTTACAAGAAATGTTTTTTAGATATGCCTTTACAATTTGTTGTATTGTGAGTTTTAGATACTTACATATAATAAAGAAACTTACTTCTAAAGCATTTTACACTTAAACATTCTTTTTGGGACCTAACAAGTAATACACATGACATGTACAAGTAACATTCTCAATTCTTCAGAGACAAAATATTGGGGCGTAATTTTTCAATTTAATAAACTTTTTTAATCAGGCTGATTAAGCAATAAAATTAATATAAAAAAAAATTAGCTTATAAAATATGGCGTTTACAAAACAATTCAAATTCCTTTTTATTTTCACATTTTTTCCCTCATCTGAAAATCAATTCATCAACTGTCTTGGTAAAAATTTAAATTAAGACAACAGAGAAACGTGGAAATTCGTTTTAGATGAGTTTTCAGCACGTTTGATATAAACTAGATAAGTACTTTAAACAAGAATAACAACCGAACAAATACCAGATAAATCAGTGAAAGAGATACAGTAAAACACGCTTATAACAAGGTGTAAGGGACGATGTCAAGAACAGCTTGTAGAAATAAATGAGTTACATTATTGATAACATATAGTGCATATTAGGATAGAAAATAGTAAAACAGTGACTTAACCCCAGATTTAAAAAGAAAAGAAAAATGGAAAAGGGGGGTCCATACCCCAAATGCCTATAGTCTATATGGTGTATATAGAAATGTAAATAACCACTTACCAGAAAGCGTGCTTCCCAAGTTACAAAACAATAAACCAGGTATAATTAAAAACATGGCGTGAACCACTGAAACAGACAATAAACACAAGATCCCTTGAATAAAGTTTATTCTCGTACGATATCTAGCTATTCAATTTATATACAAAATATCCTTTAGCTTTACTTTAAGATAAAATGACTTTGTTCTGGTTTCACTGCTTCCTGCTTATTTATCTTGAGTTTATTTTTAAAATAGAGAAATTGCTGATGTTCTAGATAAAAAGAAAGATTTTTATACTTAAGTAATCTTAAGGAAGCTGATGTTTTAAATTAATTTGATGTTACTCTAAATTAACATATGTACAAGATGCCATATTGTGTTCGGTGTTTTAGTCGATGCATTCGTTTTAATCGATAAGGGTATCAACCGATTATCACAAAATAAATGTATAGTTACATGCATGATATCGATGGATGGACAATTGATATAATTAATGAAATTTTCCCGATTGATTTAATTTTTCTCTATAAAAGCCTATTTGCACTATAGATATTTATAAATGTGCAGAACAAAAAGGAAAGAGTCTGACTGAAACTTATAGCATTTTAACACTATTTAAACAAAGGTTAGTTCTATTCCATTGTTTGAAAATCTTAATTGAAATCCAGGATTTAATATTACTATGATTGTTGAAATATCCATGCCTCACAACCACAGTCTTCCTCTGTTAAAAGGCGTTTTCGATACAATGACGTATGTCAGCAAATACAATTTAACATTGAGTCAAATTCTGAATGACGTTTTTCATACAAATTGTGAATGTATTTTATATATACACTGAATTGAAGACGAACTTTCCCGTTATTTACCAATAATAAAAAGGAGCACAAGTACACGGCGGGCTCCAGGTTGACAGGGATTGCTTACTCTTCCACGATACCTGATCTCAGTTTTAAGGTGAGTATTTCCTCTACATCTATTTTGTATTGTTTAATGGAACTTTGTTCTTATATACTGTTCGTTATATGCATATGATTCATTTTAATGTAAAATCAATTGGGAAAATACTAAAACAAAAATTGAACCCCTTTTCCTCACAAATATAGGTGTACTTTGTTTTATTTTTATCAAAGAAGTGTCGATGGCACATAGTCCGTGATAACATAAAATCCTAATTTCAGTGTACCTCTTCAAAGAAAAAAAGATTGAAAATAATGGAAGTTTTCTCATGTTGTTTTCTTTGTTGTTTATGGACTCTTACACGGTCTGCTAGTTTGTTACCGGTCTGGCCAATATAGTTTTCCATAAACAACAAATACGAGACCCCTCCGTCAGGAATACACCTTGCAGTGAACATTTTGATTCATGTGCGAATGGAAACTTTTTGATATTTCCATTTTATAAAATCACTGAAGATAATGAACAATTACGGAGGGCCAAGGAAGATTATTTTGTTAAATTATTTCAGCCTAAATTAAATGTAAATTGAACATTTTAGCTCTAAAGAAATGGTCCATTTTATTACAATGTACATGTGTTTAACTCTATACATTTGGCGCTTTTTTGACATTAACCTGTGCTAATATATAACGCTGCCTTTGTGACGTCATAATAACAACATCATAACAACGAAGTTGTATTGTTTTTATTTAAGAAATAAGGTATCATTTTTTGAGTTTTATTGAAATGTAAAACGGGTTGGTCACGTGATCAAATCCCAGGGCTTTATGGAAGATTTGATCATGCGCCAACCCGTTTTACATCTCAATAAAACTCAAAAAATGATACCTTATTACTTATATTTACATTTGTGACTTATTCATACTTTATATTTGCCTGATTGTTACTTTTAACGTGTGAAATGCGTTCATTTTTCAAACCCAACAGCATGTATGTATCCACTAAACGCGCGTCGACCCTATATGACGTCACAGAGAAATTACGTCGAACGTTTATCCAAACGCACATCTTTGACCCCTTGACCCCATACCTGTATTTATACAGTTATAAAAACGCTTGCCTTCAGTAGTTTTATATAAAGGAAAACATTTGCAAATGTAAATATTTATCATTGTTACACTCTGAAGAGCCGTAACAGCGAAAGCGCTTTGTGTAAAAAAATAAATTTTTTTTTAAATTTAATTGATAGGTTTTTATTTGATAGGACTGGGCCGTACACAGTACCAGTTATATCGCATGCATCAGCTGTTTGTCAAGTAAATAGAATGAAAATATAATTGGTCAGCTGAAAGTAGGAATTGAGGATGGTTCAAGGGCATGGAGATATGGAAAAAAAATGATACGCATAAAAGATGTTTATTTCCTCCACCTGAAAAATGCTCGGAGCTGGGAGCTAGTCTTCTAGGAAGTACTAAAAATTATGCCAAAAATGTGTTCAATAGCTAAAAATCTCCACTTCGCTTAAATTCTGTTATAAATAAAAATTATGTTATGCAGACTAGGATCAGCAATTTTCAAAATGTACACTATATAATTAATAAAAATTTCCTATTTCAGCTCAAACAAAATAGTCTATGCCCTTGCACTTTTGATGTTATCATGTATACATGTACGTGTATCTTAACGATATTCCATACATCCATATTTCATATAAATTTTCTTTAATGAATCATTTCCTTTCAGTTATACTGAGTAGGTTAAAAAAAGAGCGATGATTTCATACATTATTTATTTAAGCATTTTTTAAATTATCCGTTTTGTGAATCAAGTCCTCTTGTTCACTTGTGCTGCGTCATGTCATATCTGATAATGTCATATTTGACGAAAGACATTCTATTACTCAACAGTTTTTTTAATAGGGTATTGTAATTTGCAAGATTTTATCATAGGCGCTTGGGTCAAGCATACTGTATATAAATAATGTATTGTCAAGGAAACTCGAACTATACTCGTAACACTATAACGACAAAAGAACTTGCCAAATAATGACTATAAAAAGTCTTGATATCCATGTTGATGTACTTTTCATGTTTGTTCATAGTTTATACACCTCATATTCTTAGTTTGAGTTTTAAGTGGTAAGTGTGTGCTAAATGTACATATATGTGCATTGTTTCTAAAATACAATTTAAAAACTATCAAGGTTACCGTTCACTTACTTTGACCCACTTTTCAAGAACTACTACAAATCGCAATTCAATTTCTCTTTTTCTGTTTTGAGATGGTAGTTATCAGACTTTGACAACAAGCATACACATTACTTTCTTATGCCTTTAAGAACTGTATTTTTAATCTTACTATATTCTGTATACATATTTACCGCACAGAACTAAACTGATATTTTATTTCGTTATACGGAATCCTGGTGTAATATACATTTATGTTCCTCTGTTATTATGCAAGACCGAAGCCAAGTCAACTGAGCTAGTTTTTTGATGGATTAAAATTAAAATAACAACAGTAGTGAAAGTGAAAAATTGTCATTTATTGAAGTAAATGACGCAAAACAAAATATAAACATATTATAAGGGGGTCAGACAAGACTAGAACAAACTTTGAAAGAATACAAAAATCTTTGGTAATATACAATCTGACCCCCTAAAATTACATATATCATAAAGCAGGCACTGATATGCCTGTCATCAAAAAAGGGTGGGTAAAAAGAAAATAAACGCCAAACAAATAAATATGAACACTAATATAAGTACATATATAACAAATATAATATAAGACGGTGGAAGAGAGGGGGATGGATGGAGGGTTTTTCGATAAAAAATTTCCTTGCAAATTTGTGTGGCTTTCTCCTTTGGTAAAAAATAAAACAATGGTCACGTGATTAGGAGAAGCCACGCTGATTGGCTGTAAATTAAGACAATGGTGTCATAGGTTAAAATTAGGTAATTGATCCCGATCTAAAAAGTTATAAACATGAAACAACTTTACAATTACCAAGTAAAACATGATACCTTAGAAATAAATTATAACAAATAAAACAATTATAGTTAATATAACTCTGTCACATAAAGGATATTATTATTGTAATAATAATAACTTATTTATGTTCCTCTGTTATTATGCAAGACCGAAGCCAAGTCAACTGAGCTGTACTGTATAAACATCAGGATATTTCTATTGACAATTTTTCTATGGTTTTTAGAATTTTTAATGGGTAACAATTGCACCCGTTATCAGCAAACTTATTTGTATTCATATGAGAGAAGAGGAGAAGAAAAAAAACACTTTCTCTGGCTTTTAACTGGACATCATGATTAACGATTCCACAGAGACTGAGACATATGTTTTATAATTGGATATTTTTTTGAAGACTTTAATGGAAACCTTATAATCAAGTATGTTGATAAACGTAATGACTTTAATCTTCCAAACGTCAACTTCCCTTACTTACGAAGCAATATTCATATTATATCTCTCGGTAAATTTGACAAAAAAGAGTATACTCTAAAGTATCAGTTAAAAAATTCTTAAACGACGTTATTGACAAAGAAGTTGATAAACAGAAATATCAAGAGTCTCGTTTAAATTCCATTTGGTAATTTGGTAATTTTCATGACCAATGCAATGATCTTGTCAGGAAATACAATTTACACAATTTATAATGAAATGAATAGCTGAAGGATGACTCTGATACTTTTGTTAGACCATGATTACATATCGCATTATCAACGGATTTTTCTTTTATTTTCCGATCATGACAAAGAACACAAGCCGGATATGACTGATGGGCAGAAAATGCTTTCTCTTTCATGATAACTGATTCCATCTTTAATGTTTTAGAGGTCCGCGTTTGCTCTGTTTCAGATCTGTATTGCTTAAATGGACCTTTAAGCTTGAATACTGTTTGAAATCTCCATTGATTTATTCAAGTAAATTTGTATGCAATTATTTGACCATAGATAAAGATAATGAAATCATCATGAGTAAGAAATCGAATCATTTTTTAAATTAAGTACTAAAGGAATGAATTTAATAGTTACCCATTTTATACGGTATAAACTGGGTTGGGGCAGTTTACGCTTTATAAACCGCGAAGCGTTTTATAAAAAAGCGTAAACTGTTCCAACACAGTTTATACCGTATAAAATGGATAGCTATTAAATTCATTGCTAAAAGTTTTTTCATTCATTTGATGTAAGAGAGCAAGATGATTGTTCTAACAAAATGACTTCAGTTTGTACAAAATTTGAATGTAACGTCGGGCGGATTGATACGTTTTTGACGCAAGTCATTGTGACGTAAGCAACCCATTTTATACGATAAAAAGTAAATTTTTTTATCCAATCAAATACAGCGTTACAACCAGAATAAAATTATATATGAATGAATTGTTGCGTTGGTAATTTTTTGAAATTTCACTTTGATCCTTCATATTCATTTGCTTCTATATAATAGAGGAATCATCGCTCAATGAGACAACATTTTGAAATAGAAGTTTTCTTTGCATTTATTTGCATATATGATTATAAATAAGCAAAGATATAATTGGCCACACACGTTTTATTTATATCTTTAATAATGTAGTAGGAGGAGACAATTTCATTTTTGGAACATATATTACTTTTCTATCCGAGCATTTCCTAGAGAACCCTTGTCCTCAGTTGACTCCACAGATAACAAAATTGTATTGCAACCTGCAAACAAAATTGTCATAAAATATCATCTAAAAATATGAACTGGCAACTTTGTCTTCGTCTCTGCTCTTTGATTCTGTATGATGTATCATAGACTGCGATTTCGTCTCAATCGACAATCCTCGGCTGAATCCGCTCCGCTCCATTCAAACCTCGGATGTGATTGGTGGAGGAATACGCAACAGATCCTTAAATTTCTCCGCCGGAAACTGCCTTATCACTCATTTCATATTTCGCTCTGCATAACGTTCTTCGAAAATGTTTCTTAATTTATGCAATTCTTTATCGTAAACAGGTTTTGATTATATCCTCATGTTAGCAGGCTTTGAAAGCAAGAAAAAACTGTTGAGTGTGCCACAAAATAACTCTGATTTCAAATGTATGACATTTGAAAGAAATTCAAATAAGATCACATGACTGAATCAGCAAGATGGTAGATCACCGTTGACGTCCGAGGTTATGAGCGAGGTACGAGTCATCCGAGGAACTCCGAGTGATTTCGTCTGTCTTTGTATGGCATCATTTTCATCATTTGTAGCCGTAGAAGGCAGGAAACCTTCCTTTTGTTCTTTTGATTTCTTTTCATTAGAATAGTCCACTGAGTCAAAGCAATGATAAAGAGGATTGTTCGGAAGTCCAACTTCATGAACTTTACACTTCGTCCAGCCATGATGATTTTCTTGACGATATTTTTTACGTCTAAACAAAAAATGCAATGAGAATTGCAAAATTCTAAATAATACATTATACTAAATACGATGTTTAAAGTATAATTTGTATTAACTTGGTGATGAAAAAAAAGGAGAGAGAGAGAGAGAGAGAGAGAGAGAGAGAGAGAGAGAGAGAGAGAGAGCATACCTTGAAAGCCAAGTAATCAGACAAGTTATGCCTATAAATATTACAATAGCGGCTCCAGAGATTCCGTATGTACTGTCTGAGTAAAAAAAAATGAAAAAAAAATCAACATGAACTTTTATATGAAGGGAAAGTACGTTAAATCTTTCAAATATTTAAGATGTTAAATAGATTAATGTCTTGCAATCATTAAGTAGAATATTTTTGAATGATGTTTCATTAAGTATCGTTAGATAACTAGAGAGGAAAAATACACTTTGCATTTCAATAAATAAATGAAATTGTATCATTCATTTAGATATGATTCTTGTACATACAAATGCAGACACGTTTGATAAGATGATTCAAGTTTTGTTTATAATGTTTAAAATATCTTAAATGAAGCACTATATAAGCACCTTTGATCCTTTGGTCTGAACTTATGTTGTCGATTTCTATATTGGTTTTAAATGTTGAAATTTCTAAGGTATTGTCAGTAAAGAGTGTCTCAATATAGACATCTGTTTTTGTGTAATGTTCTTGGATACTGGCATCATTTGTAATAGGCCTTGACTGGAAATCATTGTGCATTGTTGCATTGATAACGCCTTTTGTAATATTGTCCATTTGGATAATGTTATCCTCAGTAAAAGTGTTCCGAGTGGTATCATCGGAGGATATTTCATCGTTGGCCTCTGTTCTTGCATAGTCGGTTTGAATATCGGTCACATGTTTAGCAATTTTAGAGGTTGAATCATTGGTAGAAATCTGAGCATGACTATCAGCTGCAAAATGATTGTGGTTTGTTTTGATTTATTTTGCTATTGATAGTTTATCGTACGTTCAAAACAAGTTAAAGGCTCTTGTTTGAAAAACTGATATGCAAAAGAAATGCAATAAATTGTAAACAACAAATATCAGAATTTTTATCTAATTACTTTTAAAAATGATTTAAGGACATATGATACAAATATATAGTGGATGCCTGGATTGGTATATATTTATAGGCCTTATTTCATTGAAAATGATACAAATAATAAATTTTTAGAATATGAAGAAATTGTAAACATTCTATGGCATTCAAAATTCTGCCTTTCAGAAACCATCCTTATAAATCTATACAAATATTTTTACTTAAACTCTCATTTTAGTGAAAAATGTGAAAAAAAAACTACACGTAAAACCTATTCATTTTACACATTAAAACATGGCCTTAGTTGTTATTTTCAGATTTTTTTTTGTTTGTATCAACTGTTCTTTCATACATCATCGATTTGATAAAAATGCATCGTCAGAAACCCACGGGTGATCTCAGCTTTACTTAAATGTACATGTATCACACGTGGGCAAACTAGCCGAAAAATCGCCGTACATATATTTAATAAAATATGCGCGGGTCACTTGATTGGCTGCTTCACAGAGTGGCGATGCCAAACGACAAATTACAGCTCACGCTACGTATGCATATTCGGCATTGCCAAAAACATGAAAAACTCATTCCGTAGCTAACACAGCTGATAAATCTACTCATTTTGCAGTTAGAAAGGGGTACATGTACTTCTATATAAATTTGAAGGTTATTAATGTCAGTGACCTTTACGAATTGACATTCATTGTTTTATATCAACTTTCGCACATTTTAACAAGTGTCAATAAATTTACCATAAATAGCAAAGTAATAAACGTGTTTTTCAAAATTGAAGAGTTCAAACTTTCTCATTGGTTGACTAAAAACAACAAATTATCATATTTTACGGCGATATTTCAGCTAGTTCGCCCACTGGTGATAAGTAAAGACGAGATCATCCGTGCGTTTCCGACGATGATAAAAATGTTGAATGCAATCTTTTAACATCTGAAAGTAAAAGATAACTGTTAAAAATATGAGGAAGGAAATCAAAAGAGGTATTCATCGGGAACATTGCTGTATTTCTTTTGACAACCAAATAAAACATTGGAAAAACCCCCTTTTTTATTTCTGGGAAGCAGAAATTTAAATAAAGAATTTAAAGAAATAAAATATATCTATTTGAAATTCATAGCAAAATGCTTTATTTACTAAAGGGAAAACCTTTACTATATTCAATTATATTAAACTATTTTAATTTTTTGTTAAGGAAATCTATCATTAAGAAATAAATCATTACGAAATAAATCAAATAAAAATAAATATTACCTTTACTATTAAATGAAAACAGAAAATCAGAAGTGAAATGAAATTATCATATTTTTACAGCAAGAAAAAGAATCATTACATGGTCATATATCTGTTGCATAAATTTGCTTAATTATCACAATTATAAGTAATATCAGTTAAGTGTAAAATTTTGTATTACGTCACGATTATTTTCGACAGATAGAAACCTGTTTTTGAAAAAAAAGCTTCAGATATGTTAGACTGAAAACAATGATCAATCAAAATTAGAAGAATTTATCCTTTTCTGCACCTTTAACTAACTGTGTAGTATTTATGGGATGTTTGCTGATATCAGATATTATATTATGTGTGTGACCGGTTATTCATCCATGGCACCTGATCCCACCTCTGATATTTTGGAGGTATGTGTTTGCTCTGCTCCTATTTCGAATTGTTTTATGCGTTTCGAACTTTACTGTTCGTTATCAGCATATGTGTCATTTTATAACAAGATATTGACCACTCACCTTTAAGGTTAAATCCAACAGCACTAATCAAAAGAAAGACTTTAATGAAAGACATACTGCATGATTTGCTGCTAGATTTGCTTTCAAACACACAAAAACGAAATGTTGATGATTGTAACTTTTACTTCTTTTTTTGGTCTAAAATAAAAGTTGTTTCCAGTTGGTCTTTTATTTTCTTGAAATATTTACACTTATTACAGTGTCTTCTGTTATTCTAACTTCGCGAAGCATTCTTGTACTTAAAATGTGATATCTTATAATATTGTACTATTTTTTTTATTCACGTTTCCTGTGAATGTATCTTAAACATGGATAAAGCTGCTGAATGCTTCACACAGGAAACTAATATCATTATTTTTTTTTATCAATTTACTCTACGTCCTGCTGGTAACAAGGATGCAATATACAAACAAGTTTTCGTGGAAAAAAACAGGATCACCACAAAACAATACAGTACATCGCATTAAAATATTTGCATGTGTATGTGCGGTGGTTGCTACTGAGGATGTTTTTGTAAGTTAGTTTCATCTTTGAAAATAAATAAAAGAAACGCCAGGTTTTGTTTGAAAATATTGTTGTCCCCTCAAAATAAACAAAACAAGCTCATGATCAAACTCAATTTTAAAAACGTTTTTGACACTTTACATATACATACTAATGCTTAAAAATATATTTCAAAATAAATTTTTTGACAAACATCGAGAGTTTTTTTTTTGTTATTGTTTTTGTTATTATGTTTGTAATTAACAAGTTTTCCGTCATTTGTTCGACAAAAGATGTACATATTTCACATCATCGTCCGATCGGCGCAGTAACCAGTTGCTTTCATGTCGCGGAGCAAGGAGTTAGTCCTTACATTGTGGTGTCGAGTGCCCCGCGGAGATCCAATTCTTCGGATGAGACTATATAAACTGAGTTACTGAGTCGCAGATGCGGGCAAGAAAAGGCACACCCACTACTCAATGGCTCTGTGTGCCGAGCATAAGTAGAAATATACAACTCTCCAGCGGCAAGTAAATGCGTATCTATAAGAGTGAAACATTCTGGGTAGGGACGTTAAACAACAAAGAAACAAACTTACATTATTCGTCTCATACGTTTGTCTTTCTATTTTTTATCTTTACTTACTTCGTGTTCTGTTCTTTAGAAGAAATATGACATAAGTCGATCAGTCCCCAGGAATAACACTACTAAGTATCTTTGATGTTACACAACCTACGTGCACTGATATATGCCATCTTACATATTTGATATCGAATACTGTTCCTTATCTCCATATCCTTCATGTATAATGCATCATGTTTCGTTCAAATATCTAGCTGCGTATCATTTTGAGATGCGTGAAAGGAGAATTGCATCAAGTGATTTATATGTATGTTACTTTTAAAAGAATAAAATGACATTTTACACGGGATCACTGGATCATGCTGACTATCATAGAAATTTATGGCTTCATCATTCTGTTGATGAATAGCATATAACTTCGATTATTAAAGAATTTCCAGTTAATTAATCTTCTTCCATCTTCTTTTCTCAGAAAAAATCATTTTGAGTACTACATGTATTATCTTTTGTTTAAGCATCTTTTCCACATTTTCATCTTCTTTCACTTGATATCTTTAATTGCCCATTTCCTTCGTCTGTGTTAACTTTATTTCCTTTTTTATTTGAATACATGTCAAAAACTGAATATCGTGTAAAAGATAAAAAATGAAGATCGTGTGAAAGATTTAACTTATTATTTTTTTCTTCCTTTCAAGGCTTTTCCTTTACCCTAAATTTGACATAATTTCTCCTGTCACAGCTTGAAACTTTTTAATTTTTTTTTAAATTGCATGTTTGAACATGAAGAATTGCAGTTATATCAATGAACTTCATAGAAGGAATCATCAGTATACATTGTGTTTATTAATTATAGATAATCACACAAGAACTGCTAGATTTAGTACAATCCTCTGTTTGCTTATCTTGCTAAACGAATCAAATCAGAGAGTCTCAAAATTTCATCTGTACAGACGTAATTAAGGATATCCGATCCTCAGTTAGGAAGGATAAATCCAAAAATGAATATTTCATTTGAAAAACATCAAAATGAAGCTTAAAAATCAATTTTTTTCTTGCAACAATTTTCATTTTATTCATCTTTATAGGATTTAAGGTTTTTGGAAGTCTTAGAAAAATTCTTTAAAAAGTTGATATTTGTACCCTATAAAAGAAAAAAAAATTAAAAGTTTTATAGAAATAATTTTTTTTTAAATCCAGCCCTAGATACCAACATTTATAAGCATGATATGGAATGAGAAGTGATTTGTCGCAGTTCATTAAATCTTTCATTTTTTTCCATATTTTTCTTATCTTTTTACTACTCTAAATTTGAATGTCTTTATCAAGACATGTTATATTATATTTCTACTATAATGTCTTTTGTACTGATTCGGATATTATTGAGATCTTTGGGAAAAAAGTATGTGTAGTTAAACGATCAGGTATGGAAACTATGCAAAACCATAAAGGCACAATGTCCATGCAATAAAGGGGTATTGAAGTATCGATGAGGTTATCATTCAAAATATTTATTCTTACATTCTTATAAAGTTCCAACCATTTGAAAACTTTTTTTCCTTTGTATGTGTAGGAAATTCCAGCATCTTGCACATTTCAATCACTTTTTAGACATTTTCCTGTCTGCATACATAATTCTTACTCAATGACGTTCCGATTTTTGGCTGTGTCTTTATGCGTTGATCATTTATAAATGGCTATAAAACAGTCATATACCCTCTAATTTGATCCAAAATTTCTCCCAGTGATGTTTCATAAATACTTTTGCGACAGGTAAAATATCACAGATCTCTTTGCGCTACAATTGTGCAATTTTAAATTTTGATAAAGAGTCTATGTGAAGTAAAAATGTAGCATGCTCCGTGAAGCAAGATTTATCCAAATAAAACAGCTGTATATTTTTTAATGAGCACCGGAGAGCACCAAAGTTTTGCATCTTTATTAAAAACTAGGTTAAGATTTTATCTGAAAAGTTTGATTGGTTTCGTGAAAATAGCGTACTCACAATAGAACTTGTCCGCGAACTTTTCTAACACCCCTCGTAGATATTCTCGTTGAATTGTAACACATGCCCGCAACATTTCTATCTTTCTGATTGTTTTTAGAACTCATTATCGAGTATGGCCCTTCGTATATGGCAAATCCTATAATTCCCTGGAATTGTTCCTTCATTTTGAAAGGTGTTTTTTAAGTTTGGAAAATGAACCGAGTCAAAGGGTGACGGATCTGGCGAATATTATTAATTGAATATTGCAGCTCATGATATTTTTGCTTTCTCTGCTTTTTCAATACCATTATACTGAAACTGTCTTCCAGCCAGCTCTGAGAATTGAAACACGAATTATAACTTTACTAATTGAGAAATAACATCATAATAATATAACACACACAATGTTGGATGAAAATGGTCGAAAATTTTGTAGGAGTCAAGGAGGAAAACTAGGATACCATAAACAAACGGACAAACTTGTGGCCTCGCTTAGATGCCAATGCCATAAAACCCCATACCTGACACGCAAGATGACTAGGCACACAAGCTGCACAGCTTTTACACCCTGTCTCTGGCTTGCTACCTGGTTAAGATTTTCAACACCAACCAGCCTGTAGCCTCTCCTTCATTTACATGAATATAGGTACACAAAAATCTATATTGTGTGACATAATATTACCTTTAGGTTTGTCCCCAAAACTCTTTTACTCTTCGTGGTGTGTGGGTTTGAAAGCTGTCATGAAGCAATTAAATATGGTCTAAACTGGCAAATTCAAAAAATTGTGGTCTGCCGCTTTCGGTGTCTTTTTGGGTGAGATTTCATTTTTAGGACATTTTGTATCTGATATGATCGCCCTTTCATAAGTCATCTATTTAGAAATCATCACTGAACTCCAAGATCAAAGGGTTAACGTTCTTGGTATCCAATGAAAATTCTTCTCAAAAGGATTACATATGTGAAGTATGAAAGCCCTAGCCCTTACCATTCAAAAGTTATGGTCAAGGATAAAGTTTTCTCATAACTAAAAAATATCCAAGGTCAAGGTCAGAAGGTCAAGATTGTTAGCATCAAATGGAAGGTCTCGCCACAAAAAATACATATGTGAAATATGAACGTCCTGGTTCTACTGTTCAAAAGTTGTGGCCAAGGTTAAGGTTTTTGAAAAGTAGGTCATACTCCAAGGTCAAGGTCCAAGGGGCAAAGTTCTTGGTATTCAATGAAAGTTCTTCTCACAAGAATTATATATATATAATTTGAAAGCCTTAGCCCTTACCTCTCAAAAGTTATGGCCAAGATTAAAGTTTTTTTTACAAGTACGGAAATATCCAAGGTCAAGGTAAAAAAGTCAAAGTTGTTGGTATCCAATAAAAGGTCTAGCTACAAAGAATACATATGTAAAATATGATGCTCCTATTATCTACCATTCAAAAGTTATGGCAAAAGTAAAAGATTGAAATTTTTTGTATAAAAGTGGGTCAAACTCCAAGGTTCAAGATCAAAAGGTCAAATTGATGGTACCCAAAGAAAGATCTTGTCACAAGGAATACACATATGAAATATGAAGTCATAGTTCCACTGAATCAAAAGGTATGGGTAAAGTTAAAGTTTTTTGTAATGGACGGACAGACTGACGAAGAGACATACGGACAGACGAATGAGATTTAATGTCCCCTTGCTTTCGAGAAAGCGGGGGACAAAAATAAACTATGAATTATTTGTCACATTACAGTAAAACTCTGTTATAGCGAAGTCCTGGGGACCTGTGAATTAAATTCGCTGTATCCGTAATTCGTTATATCCGTATAACGAATTCGTATAACCATTATAGCGAATTCACAATATGCATGTTTTCCTTCAGGTATTACTACCAAATATGTTAGGAAAGCAAATATTAAAAAACATATCTTCGATAACTAAGGTTATATTATGAATTGGATTTTATAAACAAATGCTAAACAGAAATAGAGTCAGTTTAATTTATCAATTTTTTTATTATCTTTGAGAGTTCGTTATAAAGGATGTAAATTTCATTATATTTAACCTCAACGGGACTCAAAATCAGTTCGCTATATCCGTAAATTCGTTATATCAGAGTTCGTTATAACCGTAAAATTTTACAAAGATTTGTGAAGAATTTTGCCGGGTACCCAGAAAAACTTCGCTATATCCGTGAATTTGCTATATCCGTGTTCGTACTAAACGAGTTTTACTGTACATATATAAACATTTTACTGGGCCATAATAAATATGCCCATTTACTCCTATCAAATAAACATACAAAACAGGTTTTGATAGCTTTAGTATTGTTGAAAAGATAAATAGTAAAAACATTGTATTTAACCAATAACAATAATTAAATTATTAAAGTACATAATAATGTTCAATTACCAATTATTTTTCTTGGTTATTGTTGAGGTTTGACAATTAAAATATTAGATGCTCTCTTCGTAAATATTTTGATAATTTATTTTCTTACAACTCATGTATTTGTTTCATTGAGAAAAAAAAATAAAATAAAAATATCTCCCTTTATCTGTATTTTGAATAAATGCTACAGAAAAAATAGATCCTGTTTTGTTAATCGGAGTCCCATAAGTTTTAATTTAAAGATCCATTTTTAAAAACAAAAAATGACATTGCAATAATACAATTTAAAATTCATAATTAAAATCCTTTGCTTTACTATATTAAAACTTTTGGTTCATTGAAGTGAAAACATTGACACTATAGATAAGGACTACATACATGTTTTCAGAAATGACCAATGTTTATCCCGAAAATCAATTAATGACGCAGAAATATAAAACAATGTTCGTATACAGAAGGATATATGCAGACAGCAAGGCACATAATATTTTCATAAACTATGGGATCATGTAAGATATAACGTCAGAAAATTATGCACATTCAAAAATACCATGATTTATTTAAAAGAATGGCTGACATTATGTCTACATCTTCTGTAAAAATCATTAAGCGAAGTTTGCGCTAAATCAAAATATTGAAAATAAACTGTAAAATAAAAGTATCAATGAAAAAAGTAAATATTGTTCTGAAGCAGGCCTGCGATTTATAATTTTTTTTTAGTAAATATTGAATAAATTCTGTCCCTTTTTTTCTCTAACTGAAAATTACAATATCCAAATAGTTTGTGACGGCATTGAAACAAAAATTGCGTACAACTTACTTTGAAACAATATTTTTTCTTACTTTTAATCTAAAATACAGTAAATGCAATTCAACACATCTAATCAAATATTTAACATATGATTTTTAAAATCATATACCCAGGTACAATATACAGTTCTGTGGTTAACCATTTATTTATTACCTTATGATTAGAACAAAACCCGGACGACCATAAGCTCGTGTCACCAAATGTTGTATTACTTTCTAATCTATGAAATCACCAAAGGAAATGTAATATCAGTGGACAGTGCATTTTGATACAGATATTTTCTTCTTTAAATTATCCGTATGTACAAGTTTTATGACATACTATGAGAACCACACACACTCACATATTTGGTGAATGAAATTTTTGGATAGAACGAACAGTATTCAAGTTCAAATGTCAATAAATCAATACAAAATAGGAGCGAACACGGACTTCCAAAACATCAGAGGTGGGATCAGGTGCCATTAAGGAGTGAGCATCCCCTACCGTCCGGTCAAGTCCGCCGTGTGCTCCTTGTCAAGATAGGAAAATAACAGAAAAATCTGCCATAAATTCAGTGTTTCAATAATGGACTAATGATCGGTATGAAAATTGTCAATCGTCATTTGACTCAATGATAAATTGTATTTTTTGTCAAGCTTGATGGTCATGTGAATTGATCATAGACATTACGAAATGATGACCATAAACGAAACTTCTGACATTCTTATTTCATCCTCCTGTTTGTCAATAATTTACCTCGTTTATGAAATTGAGGATTTAGAGCATGCTCTTGTGTATCGAATCACAAAATAGATAAAACACCCCGTAGCCTAGAAAGGTGTTATAACAAGATTTCAAAATACAGTAAAGAATATTACTAGTGGGTTTATTCGTTATAATGGACTATTTGACTTTTAATTTTGTTTTTTTCTTTGTTTAGTTTTGAAGAGGAATGTAAATATGTTGGTTGTTGTCTACAGCTTGATATGACTGATATGGAGGATTATCTAGAGGTTCCTCATAAGTATCATTGTTTGGCTGTCCAGCGTTCATATCATCGTTTGGTCCAGTTTTCTGTTTTGTTTTCCTGGAAGGTAGAACTGATGCAAATATATGGTTTAAGACAGATAATGGACTTCCTGTATAATTTTTAAATAATTAAATCAAAGTTCATACCTCATATGACGAATAACAATGGAGATGACAACTGTTAATAAAATTCCAACTGCGGCTCCAGCAAAACCAGATATTATTGCTGACAAAAGACAAAATTAAAGTTACAAAAACAAAATTGTTTGTGATGAATAAAAATTTTGTTTTAATAGCAGATTTAAATGCCAATTTGAATAAAATTCCACAAAAAGCATAATAATAATACTTCTACTACCAGACTTATTGATAAAATTATATACTCCAGGAAAATAATGGCTGTATTTTCCCTTTGAAATATCAAATCAAACTTTAGAATAGTAATAATAAGCTATTCAATAGCCGATATTATGTCGGTAATAAAGAGAATGGCAACCATCCTTCTTCCCTTCCCATCTTGACCAACCCTTGACACTGTTTTCTTCTGGAATGCTTTCTTCCCCTTTTTGATCCTATTTTTAAATGGATTTGTGAACTTGAATACTGTTCGTTATCTCCATAAATCTCGTTAATCTTGTGGTGCAATGGTTCGCAAAGTAAGGAGTTGTTCCTTACGTCACGGGTTAGAATCCCACTGTGGGACGTGGTGACCGGTTCTTCGGATGACATCGTATAATCCGAGGTTTCTTGTCGCTGAATAGTTACTGAAACGACAAAAACACTCACTGCTCAATGGACGTACGTCACGAATATATGACAAAATTTTCAGCTTTCAACCTACAAGTTGTGACATCTTTAAATGAGTGAAACATTCTCGAGAGAGGCGTTACATGCAATCAACTAATCCATATATCTCATACTAACTGACAAGGATGTTTTTGGACTACATTATTCTACCGCCAGACACCTCTTATGTTAGTGAATTTGAAATGCAAATGTTCCCTATCACAATATTTACAACTCCTTATAAGGTTTTCTTTTCTACTTTCAATTCCATTCCTCTGCACATCAGATTTACATGTCAACAAAAGCTATCAGAGGTAAAGGTCAGTAGTTCTCGCAAAAGTCCTTTGACAGCTCAGAAAAGAAACATGACGTTTTAAATGAAGATAGAGCAATAAACATCTGTGCGTTAACAGTTAATATCGTATTTTGTTACCATTAGAAGCCGACACGTCTCAGTATGAGTGAGAAATTTTTGAGGAGACGCTAACAAAACACACAAATAAAGAAAGACAAAGCAACGAATAAAAATATGGTATAAATGCAACTAATGCTCTAATAGAACAAAAAAAATGAGAATATAAACAAAGCCAAATCTATCGCACCATAGCTGGAGGTATGATACAATACATCCTCCATTTGATCTATATCATCTTACATTATATTTCTTTCAATTCATCTGAGCTGTAAACTCAAGTAGGCTTATCTGATCAAAGAACCTCCGGCGTTAGAATTCGTTGTTTCTGTTAAGTTTTACATTTTCGACCTCTTCTCAAGAACCACCGAACCATTTTCAACAAAACTTGCAAGAAAACATTTTTGAATAAAGGGCCTTCAAATCATAAACTTAAATAGATAATTATGCAAAGGAATGCAAAGCATATATGATAGAGATTACAAACTTTGAACACTAACTTAAATCTGATCTCAGACTCATACATATATCATCAAGATATAAAATTGGCATTTTAAGATTTGCTATGTACTTTGCTTTCCTTCAAAATACGAGGGCCGTTCAAAAATTACGCGGACTTGTTGCACAGAAAAAATAATTGACGACATAATTTAACAAAATGTCACACATAATATAAAAGAATCTTTACTTATATTGTCTTCAAAATTTCATATCAAAATGTTGTAAATTGGTATCAATTTTAAGTGCATTTTCAGGACATATCATTAAGTCACGGAGCAGCAAAATCTTCGACGTCACAGGCACTATAAAAAATATGTATATTGAGCTTTCATTTTATCAACATTTTCCCAACAGTACCTGTAAAGTTTGAGTTACCTTTTCTACTCAACATCCAAACACCATTTCTTGTCAAGCTTAAATCTATTAAACAAGTGAAGAATATTCTTTTTTTTGTTTTAAAATCAAAAACTGCAGGTACTTATGAGATACAGTGTGTATAGTGTGATATTGGTGACTCTCAATTACGTTCTTTACAGTCCGGATAATGTTTTCGTAAACAATCTTCTTCCCGTCCTCCCGTATATATATAGCCTTTTTACTAAGGTCTAGCGGTCTAAAATTTCAATTTTCTTTTTGTGGACGAATGTCACGAATACCCTAGTTTAGTACATGTTTTATTATGCATATTTTGGATCTATGTTGGCGATATCTCGAGCATTACACATAATTTAACAAAAGTGTGGTGCGCCGTCAATTCAGGAGACGTCATTTTCACAGTCGTTTTCACGGGAATTGTATCAGAGAAAAATCACTATATATCTGTTTGTACTTCAAATATCACGTCAGAAATCTAAATGCATAATAATAGAAAAATTTAAAGATACATTTGAGAAAATTGTCGAAAAATACCGCGAATTATAGAAAATTAATGAGTTAAATTTTGGATTCCGCGTGATTTTGCTTCAGTTTTTATGTCGTGCTCCGTACCTCTCCATCAGCGATATCAACATACCGGAAATTTTAGTAGATTTTTTTTTAAATACAGAAATTTTGCCCAAAATTTATTGGAATCATTAAGATTCATATTTCTGTGAAATTTTATAACTATATGACGTCTATAAGAGTAAATATTAGCACAGTCCGCGTAATTTTTGAACGGCCCTCGTAGTTATTGTATTTCATTATCATACATGTAGCTGTGTACATGTAATTATACCGGTATTAGATGAAACAGTCTTGAATTTTGCTCTTTACTTTGAGCTCATTTTACGTAATTTTTTTCAATTAACAGTAAAATATGGTTGATTGTAGATCCATGTCATTTTACGTCCAAATTCAAATGAAAGGCTTTAATTTTGGACCTTAAGTCTTTTTATACATGTACGACCACTGAGCAGTTAGGGTTTTTTTTTAATCGATTTTTACACTGGACCTCGATTTTTCGGGTCACATCCTACGAACCCACAAATTTCACTTCAAAGAGCAGAGTACTTTGCGAAATAACTCTTGGTACTATTTTTGCATCGTCTTAAGTAATCATAAACAGCGGCCGCAATTCCTACCACGACCTCAAATCACAGAGCAATTGCTGTTTATAAACCAACTGAGATACCATGAAGATTAAACAGGATGTATTTATATAATTTTGTCTTCAAAAATGTTTTAAATGTACATACCTTCAAATATTGTAACCTCTTGATAAAATATTCCATTTGTAGAGTTGACGTATTCAGATGTCATATACAAGACACTTTCATTGGTTACATTGAATCTGCCAGAAGTCCTAGTCCTACCACATGGTAGTCTAAACACTTCATTTGATTTGTTAGTCTCATAAATACTTACCTCTGTGTAGCAAGGAACATTTATCACATTAGAAGCAAATTTTATTACCCCTACAAACTGAGGTTTTATCTCACACCCACAATGAATTTTCATTTCACTATATTTTACTATAATCACTGTACCAAACTTTATACTACCATCACACGCTGTTATTTCGACGTTTGCGTTTGCTGTAAATGAAAGAGACATGCAATTTATCTCAATGTACTATACGTCATAAAGATGTTATTATTCGTGACGTGGATTCATAGTTTATTCATTTTCGCAATGTGCATGACAAAAGATAGAGATATGCATTTAGGTCAGTTAATATCTCTCAATTTCTTGTGAAAAGAATAATTTTTTTTTATTAAACATTATTAGTAAAGGGATGTTTGAAACAAGTCTTTTATCACAGAATCATGTATAAATAAGATTGAAAGATTTGTGAAATTTTCATGAAGATGAATATTTGCATGAATATTTTTTTATCAAAAAATTAAATTGTTTCACTTTTAAAGTCTTTGATTTTTTAAAAAAGAAATCAAACACGATGCTTTATGAATAGAATGGCATCTGTTTCTGATACATTGCAATAAATTAAATGAGAATTAATACAATTGGTAAAAATGACCTTACGTAAAGTAAGTTAAGAAAAAAAATCAGAATAATGGATCTTACAATTTCAAGACTTTAACGAAAATACTGTAGACGTATTAATACTTCACAGTTATTCTAAGGGAAAATACAAAACTAAATAATTGTATCTTAAATGTTATTAATGACTTACCGGTAAATAATCTGCCATTGTCAGACAAAAGTAAAATAAATAAAATAAACATTCCGGAAATAGACATTAAATGAGAACCGGGGTGAAAGTATAACATACATATAAATAGTCAAACAAATGGATGTATCTTGGCATGAACGTATCTCGTAAAAGAGAAACGCCTTATTTTCTGAGTTATTTCAATAGATCAGGTTTTCATATCGCTGTAATATACCACATACAATCCACAATAACTTATTGTTTGACACGGAAATATATACTTGATAATTAGTAAGAGGAAATGTGCGTCATGACAAAAACCTTATTTTGACTGACTTGCATCTGTGAGTTTCTTGTCATAGGTACTTAAATAATGTGTATTGCTATAAAAATGTAATCGCCTTATGTCCTCAATTAAATCATCAAAATAGATATGTTTTGCAAATACTGTATTATAAAGAACAGAATGCAATCTTAATCTTAGTATCATATTTTATATTTAAAAAGTGAAAATTAAACACTGGATGTGATAAATTTATTTTAACACACGCTACGAGTTGTTTATTACGGTCACTTTAAAATTTGCCATGTTGGAGGTAGACATGAAAATGAGATTTTTCTTAAGAAGAGTCAAATTACGTCTCTAAAATGATTGCCAGTATTTTGTATGACCTCCCCGCAATGCCCTGCAGCGCAGACCCATGCTGCCCATCAACCGTCCAAGGCTAGCCCGAGGGATCTGTTGCCATTCCTCCTGCAATGCTGTCTGAAGCTCCTGTTGATTTTGGGGAATTGTATGACGAACTGAAATGCGTTGCTAAATAATGTTCTAGACATGTTCAATTAACTTCAGGTCTAGAAAACGACTTGGCGGGTCCATACGCTAAGTTGTTTCACTTTCCATGTACTCCGTTACAATTCGGACTGTATGATGTCGAGCATTATCGTCCAATAAGATGAAATCCTCCCCTAGAATACATGCAATATCATATCGGTATTTTAAACCTGCCAAGTTGCCTTCAATAATGTGCAGATCTGTTTTGCAGTCAGTACTAATGCCTGCCCAAATCATCACCAAAGACACAATCAGCATATCTTTCCAAATTTGCAATCCAAACAAATCTTCTGTGATCATGGAAGTCAAAGCAAAATCGCAACTCGTCTGAGAAGTGAACAGAACACCAATTACGTTGTTGCCAAATTTTTGTGTTCTGTTGCCTGCTGTAATGGATTTCTACGACGCTCTAAATTTAATACAGGACGTACGGCTGGTCGGCAAACCTCAAGATTTGCTTCCTGAAGTCTGTTTCAAACTGTTTGAGTAGAAATCCGTCTGTCCGTTGCTCTCTGATGCCCAGTATTAAGCTGAGGAGCAACTTGGAAGCAACTTGGATGTCCCGAATTTAGCCTTTTTTGACAATTTTTTGCCTGTAAGTATCGGTTCCATAACCTTTAATTCCGGTTTGGGGAAGATAAAGTCTTTCTGCAAAGTGATGTTGCGTTTTGCCAGCTTCCAGCATCCCTGCTGCCATGGAGTGTTCGTCCAGACTCATGTGCCTCCTCATAGCCTCTTATCACCAGTTCTAGCCAGATATACTGAAATTTTCTTATGTTCACAAAAGAAAACCCTCTTTGATACTTCTATGCTTCCATTGTTCCACTTACTTTTTTTAACCCTTGTACTTCCTTGAACAAGGAACAATGTCCACAAAACCATTAAACACTTGTGATTTAAGAATCGAATCGTGTTAATAACATACTTAAACCTTGTTGTCACATAAATTCAATGGTATGAAAATATTATTCTTGTTTAAAAATATGATCCCCAACTTATTTTGCCCAGTATATAATGATATCACATTTAAAAATATCAATATTGATAAGCGCTAGCTTTTAAGCTGCACAGCAGAAGTTTTGAAGTCATTGAAGTGAAATAAGATTCTTTTCAAGGCTCATCATAAAAAATCAGCAAATAATTTGACATCGTTACAATGACTTTAGAAATCATTTCATTTTTTGTATATGAAAAGAGAAGACAGTTCTTCGTTTGTCCAATCTTTCTTAAGGACAGATGATACAAACAAGAAATGGATACCTGATTTGGTTTAAATTTTTTGGCCTAATTTCAATGAAAATTTTAAGAATATAAAGAAATTGTAAACCTTCTATGATGTTCAAAATTCTTTCTCTCTGAAACCGTCCTTATTAATCTATACACATTTTTTTTCATTTCAAATCCAATTTTTGTAAAAATTTGAATAAAAAAAAATTAAAAATGTGGGCAGTGAAACTTGTTCATTTTACTCATTAAAGCATGACTCATGTTATCATTTTCAAACTTCTGACAAAAGTTTGTATTATCTGTCTTTACAAATTCTGAACATTTGAAATTAGTGATTTAAGGTCCTCATTTTTCACGACTCGTAACCTTTTTAGAAGAATAAATCACACCCCCCTTTTTACTTCCTCTGTTATGTTTTAATCTCTAGAACAATTTGTAGAAACTAAGAAAAATGGATTTTTGATGAAGCAAGACATCTGACGGTTTTGCTTAGGCATTTATACAGAAAAATTAAGAGTTTGAATACGAAAAGAATATTTAAAGTAAATGTTAAAAACACATTCGCTCCCTTTAGGATTGTTGTATCTATGCTCACCTCTATTAATCATACAGGGGAAATTCGATATTCTGTTTTAATAAATCCTTTGCTCATGATATTGAAATGTAGCAGTCAAACGAATCCAAGGTTTCCGAAATTATTTGGAGAGATTTTCCCAGGTTTTTCATATTCTGAATAACCAAATAAGTTAATATCAATCCTCCATCGCCTTTTCCCAGTTTGTTGTAAGCGAAATACCTTTCTCAATCTGATAATTTTGTTTAATAATATAAGTATTTCGTCAATCGGCATAATTATTGTGTCATGATCAGCTAATTAAAGGCCCAAAAGTATACTGTGTAATAATATCAGCTTTTGCCTATCACTTACACTATAATTATTGTACAATATTGACTGAAAAAAAACAGGAATAATTGTAAAACATTGCTATTTCTATCATAACTCCTATTTTAATTCAAATGATACATATGGATTTCGACCCGTGGGGATCCGGGTTAGAATAGGTCCTCAGTACCCCTTGCTTATCGTAAAAGGCGACTAAATGGGGCGGTCCCCCGGATGAGACCGTATAAACCGAGGCCCCGTGTCACATCAGGTGTGGCACGATAAAGATCCCTCCCTGCTCAAAGGCCGTAAGTGCCGAGCAAAGGCCTAAATTTGCAGCCCTTCGCCGGCAATGGTGACGTCTCCATATCAGGGAAATATTCTGGAAGGGACGTTAAACAATATACAATCAATCAATCATTACATAAGGATTTCACAAATAAAATTCCATTTTTATATAATTTATACAGTCTGATGGTGTTTATAATTACTGCTTTCACAAACAATAGTAAGGCGATATAAACTATAATCACTATGATGTTTTGGAGGTGTTTGCTTTGATCCTATTTTGTATTGTTTAATAGACTTTTGAACTTTAATACTGTTTGTTATCTCGATATATCTCATGTAAGTAATTAACTGGTTTATACAACGTGAATTAATTTTACAAGAGTATTTCTTCATTAAACCAGAAGTCTCTGTTGAGACTGAAGCTCTACTGGTTTGTACTTATATCAAAGGAAGAGGAAAGTACTGAAGCAGCTGGGAATTGAAACTTTACACTAGCAAAAAAGAGAATAATGATCCTTGAATAAGTCTCTTTATGTTCTTAGTGTAGTCTACTTGCATGCCACATATATTATAATCAAACTAAAACTGTATTTGAAGTAGCATTTTGAGAGTAACAGAAATTGCTATCTTTATTAACCAAGGTAATAATGTTCATTGAAGTCAAAAATGAATATAAGAATTATGTACCTTAGTGTAGTCTACTTGTGTGCCAAGTTATATTGAAATCAGACCAAATTTGTAGGAGGAGTAGCATTTTGAAAGAATTTCACAGAAATTTCTATTTTTAGTAACAACGCCAACACCGTTCGTCGAAATCAAAAACCGATAAACAGAATTATGTATCTTAGTGTAGTCTACTTGTGTGCAAAGTTATATTGAAATCAGACTTGTAGGAGGAGTAGCATTTTGAAAGAATTTCACAGAAATGTCTATTTTTAGTAACAAGGCCAACAGCGTTCGTCGAAATCAAAAATAGATACACAGAATTATGTATTTTAGTGTAGTCTACTTGCGTACCAAGTTATATTGAAATCAGACCAAAACTGTAGGACGAGTAGCATTTGGAAAGAATTTCACAGAAATTTCTTTTTAGTAACAACGCGAACACCGTTCGTCGAAATCAAAAACCGATAAACAGAATTATATATCTTAGTGTAGTCTACTGGTGTGCAAAGTTATATTGAAATCAGACCAAATTTGTAGGAGGAGTAGCATTTTGAAAGAATTTCACAGAAATTTCTATTTTTAGTAACCATGGCAACACCGTTCCTTGAAATCAAAAACCGATACACAGAATTATGTATCTTAGTGTAGTCTACTTGTGTGCCAAGTTATATTGAAATCAGACCAAAACTGTAGGAGGAGTAGCATTTTGAAAAATTGTTTACAGACAGACAGACAGACAGACGGACAGACGGACGGACGCCGGACACATTACTATCGCATAAGCTCTTCTGGTCTCTGACCAGTAGAGCTAAAAATGCTGATATTTTTTTTTTGAAACACTGATGCCTCTTGGCAGTTTATGTCGAAGTTTTAATTTTCTCTAATGCAAGTCAAACTCTAAGGATCAGGGTCAAATGGTTAAAAATGTTGGTACACTAAAAAGGTTTTGTTGCAAGTAATACACCCGTGGAATACATGAGACCTGGTTACAGCTTTGCATAAGTCATGGCCAAGGAAATGGATCAAATTCCAAGGTCAAGTTCAAAAAGTCAATATATTTATATCTACTGAAAGATCTTGTCACTATAAATAAATATGTGAACTATTTGTAACAGACTTAATTTTGACGCTTTTACAGAAGATAAACAGATAACGAAAGAAAAATTATTTTTGCGTCTTCATCTCTATTAAGAAAACATATATTTGTAATCAAAAAGGTCAAAATAATTTCAGGAAATACTTTTAAAAATATTTTTGAGTAGTATTTTTTGTTCATACATATTTCCTTATTTCCATCTTCTGTCACTTATCTTTATTTGCCCTTTTCCATCGTCTGTTTTTATTTCCTTCTGCTTGAATAGACGCAAGAAAATGAAGATCCTTACGATTTTTCTTGCTACTTTACTCTTCCTTTCAGATCTCTTTTTCCTTATACTTATACTAAATGCATGTATTTGTTACATTATATAATTTGCGTTTCTCTTTAAAAAAAAAAACAAAACATTTTTAGTATTCCAAGGAAATATTTGCGTATTTAAACATAATAATATTGTATTTATTTCATTGCTCGTCAAATATCTAAATAATGTTAATACTTAGACGTTAACTTTTGAAGTGTAGAAGGAGAGCTAGATCTTTTGAATTATGAATATCTCGTGTAATTCATCACAACAGAAAACACGCGTGTTTTCTACTATGCTCTTTAGACTAGATGTTAAAACATCGTGCAAAGAATTACTTTTAAAGTTTTATTTTGTTCATGTATAATGAAATGCTTAATATGAATAAAGTCTGTCAATGAATATGACCTTGTCTTTTTTTTAAAACTTGAAACACACTTTTAAAAGAAAATGGAACAATAGTATTTTGCGTATTTTTAATCAAAGAAACGATACACTGCAATTCTAGGCACGAGATCTCCGTCTGGAAAAAGAAATCTGTATGGGAACTATATCTATAAAACTTAATTGATGACATTCGATTGGTTCCTGCTCTTTTATATTGTATTGTTCAGTACAATTAGGTACTCGTCGGTTTCTGTAGATTCGTAGTTATTTTTCGTACTAGTATATTTTGGACCATTTGTTTCTTTTTACGTGTTCAGAATTTTCCAGTGGCTGATAAGAATGATAAAGAGGATTGTCTGGAAGTTCAGCATTATACGTGCCTTGATAAAGAGGATTGTCCGGAAGTTCATCACCATACGTGCCATGATAAAGAGGATTGTCCGGAAGTTCATCACCATACGTGCCATGATAAAGAGGATTGTCCGGAAGTTCAGCATTATACGTGCCATTGTTTTGCTGATCGTGTCGAATCTCCGTTACTGACTGTCTTCGCCTAAGCCAAAAATAGAATTGAGTGATAAACTTTAACTAAATGAATATTATTTTTACGACAGACGACGTAGTTTGATAGATTGACTACTTTAAGAGCAAAATAAAGGATTGGATATCTGTGTGCGAATTTCTTTTGAGAGAGAGAAAGAGAGAGATACATACTTAAAGCGCCAAATCACTATACAAATGATGCCTAAGATGATAATAAAAACAGCAGCTCCGGAGATTCCATATATTAAATCTAAGAGGAAGAAGCAAAGACATGAATGCGTAGTTTATTTATACTTCAACTATGTTATTATAAAAAATATGGATATTTTTAATGCATATAAACGCAAACTTTGTTGGTCACGTAATCTAAGCTTTAAGCCTTAAGGGATTCTCAGAAGATTTGATCACGCACCATCCAAGTTCATTTCAGTGAACTTTCTGACATTGTGTGTATAATTTATATTTGCATTTGAGACGAATATTCCTATTAAAATTTGCATGTATTACACGTTCGAAAGGGCCACCGTATTGCTATGCCATAACGCGCAATGACCTAGGCCTTGTTGGTTTGACAGAGACCTACGTCTCTGGTCTTCAAAGTTTGCCTCTCTCCAACATTTGAAAATATACGTTTATGTTCAGCAGTCCTATTCAGGAATGCATTGTTACAATAAAAATAATGATCGCTACTGAGAATAATCGTATTATTTTATAAGTTCTTAATATATTTGATGTAAAAAAACGGTGGTGTTGCCTATTTGAGTAGACAGGCATTCAACGGAATTTCGAGTTAAAAAGGTTAGTGCGATTTTAGGCTACTTATAGTATTCAAAACATTCTTCACACCTAAAGATGATCTCAATTTAACTTTTGTTGATTGAAAAATGTCCATATGTTTCAATTATTTAAAGTTTTCATCGCTATTAACTTAGAGGTTCCAAAAACAGTTGCAGAGTGACAGAAATTTGTAGAAAAATATTATCTTGCTTAATTTGGTCTAGCTTTAACCTCTGACCCCATAATAAATTCATACAGAATTGAACATATTTTCTCTTCAATAAGTTCATATAAGAAACAAAATGCAAATATAAATACAATGTATTGCAAATTAGATGCAAAGGTTGGCACACAGCAAAACATATTTCGTTCTCTGAACTGTCTTCAACGGACTTCGATTTCAGTTCAGACACATAGAATTATAGTAAGGAAACAAAATACAACATAAATGTTACATTTACTGATGTGTAATTATCTTTTGTAAGTAAATAATATTTTCTGGTTATGTCCAGATACCCACATGTGGTTTTTGGATCTGATTTTACGTTGTTACTAGCTGTACCAGCTTTCGGTGTAGTATCTTTGGAGGATGTTTGAACATTAATCTCCGTCTGTATGTAGTCAATTTTGATGGTGGTATCAACTGCAAGCGCTTTCACTGTCAAAAGAACCCACCATTGAATAATAATTTTCAAAAAAATTATGATTACGATTAATATTATTACATTTACATATTAACAATTGCCTGTTTATATATTGCATATTAATATAAATTTGTAATGTCAAGATACTCACATGTGGACGTTCGATGAGATTTTGTGTTGTCACTAGCTGTGGTAGTTTTAGAAGTGGTATCGGATGATGTTTTAAAATTGACCTCCGTTTTTTTGCAGTCATTTTGGATTTTCGTATTAACTAGAAGAGTTTTTGTTTTCAAAAAACATAAAATTTGAATTTAAAAGAAGAAAATTCTAAAATTACTATTACATTTGCAAATTTTACAATGATCATTGAAACATCAATAATATATTCCGAATACGCACATGTGGACGTCGGGAGTAATTTGGAATTATTCCTATCCGTGCCAGCTTTTGATATAATACTAGGGGAGGTTTTAAGATTGACCTCTGTTTTCATGTTTTCATTTCGGATTTTGGTATCTACTCCAAGCGTATTTGTATTACTTGAGTCATCTCTGATTATGGTTGTGGTTGTTAGAGCTTTTGATGTGGTTTGATTATAGGGTATTCGTGTTTTTATGCTCTCCTCTAGGAAATTGATATCACCCGTAACATTCTTGGAGGGATAACTACCGGGGTGTGTGTTAACATGGTCATCAGCTGAAGCTTTTGTTGAACTCGACATCGAGAAAGAATTCCCACATGTTAAAGAAATTTTACCTTTATTCGGTATTTCTGAAATGTAAGAATTCGAATCTTATTAATCACAAAGAACTCTAAAGTATGTTCATACATATTTTTCAAATTTGGTTCGAAAGTGCTCATTCAAAAAGGAGATGCAGTAAAATGATACTGAAATATATTCATTACCGAGTTGTAAGCAAGCAATATACAATGTATAGACCGTTTAGGAGGGAGACATCACCAGTTATAAGGTCTGAATAGGGTTGTCACCGCAGGACACTTGCCCCCTACTCAGACTTGATAATTGGTGATGTCTCCTTAACAGTCCATCATAGTTTTATTATCCTGAAGAATCTAAAAAATTATATTAGATAGAGTAGAAAAAGTAATCAAACCTCTTGTATTTTTCTACTCCCCTATGATTCCATACTTTCAAAATATGTCAACAGACATATTTGACATCATTGTTAGAAATTATTGTTTACCGACCCCATATAATTATTGATAAGAGTTATTTCGCTGAAATCAATGTATTTTCATTCAAATGCAACAACACAGTTATAACCCTGCAGGCTGGTTTGCACTAAATTGTCATATGAAGGGTGACTACATTTGTCACCATGCGGGTGAAGGAGACATCACAAAATGTATCACGTCACGTGACATGCTCTAAACCAATCAGACTGACTGTATAATTTTGAATGGTATAATTTAATAATGAGAATTAAATTTTAAGTGCGGTATAATAGTTTATGTTCAGATAAAATGAAATGTATGTTGAATAAAAATGCACAATATAGAACACAAGAGACCCAGGGGTCACATAACTCACTTGAGCAAATCGGCTAGGAAAAAGCCAAAATCAGATCAGAATTGAAAAGTTTACTGGTGAGGAGAGGGGCTTGAATTCTAATACTACTTGAGAATGCCTCCATATCAATTGTGCATACAACTTGAGAAAGTTCTTGAGGAAAATTTTTTTTTATATTTTTTAATAGTTTGTTTGTAAAAATTACTTTGTAAAAATTTGAATTTGACTCTCCATTGTTTCCCTCCCTACCCCCAAAGGGTACTCATGATTTGAACAAATTTAAATCTTCAATACATGAGCATGCTTACATGTCAGTATGACTTATCATAGCTTTTCTGTTATTGAGATTTTCCCTTTATTTTCCTATGTAAAACTTTGATCCACCATTGAGACCATTCCTTACCCTTGGAGGTTATGATTTGAACAAATTTAATTCTACCCTACCTGAGGATGCTTCCATTTAAATATCTTTAACCATTGCTTTGCTATTCTTTAGAAAAACATTTTTAAAAATATATTTTAATGTAAAACTTGGATCTATCATTGTGGCTCCGCCGTGTCCCTAGGGGTTATGATTTGAACCGACTAGAATCTCGATATCTGGGGATGCTCCCATATAAATATCACTAATCATGGCTTTGCAGTACTTGAGAAGAATTTTTAAAAGATTTTCCAATATATTCCTATGTAAAATTTGATTGGCCGTTGTTACCCCACCCTACCCCCGGGGGCCATGAATTAAACAAACTTAAATGTACACTACTTAAATTTAAATGTACACTACCCGAGGATGATTCCACATTTCATTTTTCAAGTCCCAATGGTTCTTGAGAAGAAGATATTTAAAGATTGTTCCTATACATTCCTATATGTGAAATTTTTATCAGCCATTGTGGTCCTACCCTTGCCCTGGGGGTCATGATTTGAACAAAATGAAATCTACACTACCGGAGGATGATTCCACTTGAGTTTCAACTTTCCTGGCCCAGTGGTTCTTGAGAAGAAGATTTTTTTTAAATGCCATTAATTTGTCACTAATTTATAAATATCTCCACTTGGAAGAGGGCGTGCCTTTCATTTGAACAAATTTGAATTCCCTTTACCAAAGGATACTTTGTAGCAAGTTTGGTTGAAATTGGTTCAGTAGTTCTTGTGAAGAAGATGAAAATGTGAAAAATGTTTTTAACGACAACAACGACAACGACTCCAACGACGACGACGACAGACAACGGCAAATTTTGATAAGAAAAGCTCACGTGAACCTTTTGGCTCAGGTGAGCTAAAAAAAAAACTTGATATAATTAAAAGATAAAGGTTTTGGAGTAAACGTCACATTATTTAATGAATTCCTTATTAAATTGTTCTTCTGCATTATGAGATATATGTCCCCTCCACCTCTGACAATTTTAGAAAATTTCTTAGAATGACTTGTTCCTACAAGGCGCATATATATGTTCTAGTACATTCAGTCCTTAAGTATGAAAACCAAATTTGGACCTGTAAAATTATCTTTGATTAAATCTTAAGTACTTTCAAATTGATTTTGACATATTTAATGTTTACAAACTTTTTTTTAAATTCATAAGATTAAATTTTGATGTATTACATGTGATAAGTTCCTGGAATACATTTTACATATTTACATTAAATTTCTGTTATTGCTAAAATTTTGAATAGATACATTTTCGAAATCATACACCAGTTACCTTAATGTGTATCCCCTTTGTGATAATATAGATTAAAGATTTTAAATTTTTTTTCAGTCATCTTTTATATAAATTAAACGCCTTTCAGAACGTACATGTATGTGGTTAATAGACATACATCTGTACAAATCGTTTTACTTTTGAAAGTCAATGACGCAAATGAATTAAGAGAGGGGGAAAGAACGAATTTATTCTAAGCATACAATTTTTTTTTTATATTTTAACAGCGTATTTAAAAAGATAGTTATTTTTAATTCAATTAAGACTAAAAGATATATTTTTTTGTGTTCCTAATGCATTGAAATGGTAGGTGCATGTACTTCTTTTTTGTGTTTCTGGGATTCGTGACAAGTTTTCTCGTAAGTAATAGGGAGTTCAATGTTGTAGATTTTTTTTTATTTTTATTAAGAGAATGATACAGAATGTGAGTATCATGAAATGAGTTTGTTACAGATCTTTTACAGATTTATTGATTTATAAGATTACAAATATATAACATCTAAGCTCGTTATTGACATGTACATGTATATTCGAATAAAATAATAAAATATCTCATTTTGAATAACAAAAGAAGTGAACGGAAATAACTTAAATTTTTAAAAAAAAAAGAAGAAGTCAGAATGAATGTATCATACTCCCTCCCTTTTTTGCATTGGGTGTATATTTCAAAACAAGTGTTCGAATAACACTGCTTTATTATGTAGTAAGACATACGAGGGGTAATCAAAAAGTTCTTTGGCTGAGACTATTAAATTAGTACTATGTAGTTTGTGGTTTCAAAATTTCTGTGGAACATAAAACAACAAAAAATAAAGAAATATTGAAAATTTTAGCTTGATACGAACATTATTTGCCAAATTATTCTTAAATAAAAACGACATGATATGATCACCCGGCGCTTTCGCCGTTTAGTTTCACGACGTCCGACAACGTCATTTTTTTCAATGTCCTGTCTTGTTTTATAACTTTACACTGTCATGATCAGCGGTTTTCAATGCATATAATATTGTATTTATACATTGTTAGAGAATTTGCTTGATTATGCCAGTTTATTTTGCTTCTTTTGGAGTTTAATATCTACAACTCAATGATCAACGTCATTTTTGACGTGATTGATTTTTCACACCTTGACTACAAATCGACATTACCTGTGCCCCCCCTTTTCTCTCTGAATCTATTTTGGCATTAAAAACAAGTACTCTAAATGTATTTTATTTCTACATAGTCAATTCAAACATTTTCTGGGTCTATAACAATTTTTAAGGACAAAACTCTATAGAATATACGAAAAGGAAACCCCTCCCCCCTATTGACGTCATTTGCAAGGCATTATTTGCTTAGACACTCCATGTAAAATCTACGAATAATTTACCTAGAACTTGCGGAATGAGATAAAAATTCCCCATTTAATGGAACAATAAAGTCCCATCATATACATGAATTAACGGGATTTTTGGATGTCAAATATTCAAATCAAGAGTTTCTCAGTTACACTTAGGTCGAAAGGACGTCGTGTTTGAAGTTGCGCCGCCTGGACATACCATTGCTTACAAAAACATTACTTATATATGAAAAAATAAAAATTACGATTTGTGGTTTATTATTTAGATAGAAAAGATGATGTTGATTAGAAGTTTTAAAATTCATTGAAGTATCTAAAGCGATTTTAATTTTATTTCGCAAGTCCACGAAGTTTTTGATACCCCCTCGTACATAGTCACTAACCTTCAAAAATCTTTATTTCTTGGTAAATAACTCCAGACGTAGAATTGATATATTCTGGAATCATAACAAGGGTACTGTTTATCGAAACAGTGTGTTTATGAGTATCCCTCCTTTTACTACTATTACATGACAGTGTGAACAAAGTACTACCATTTTTCTTTTCAGAAAAACTTATTTCCGAAGAGCATTCATTGGATCCAACAGACTCGTTCCGTGTAGAGGTTAATTGTAAAATCCCCGTGAAATGAGTTTTGATGACACAATTGCATTTTGAATTAATTTCTTGATAATTTACTATCATGAAAGATCCGTCTTGTCTCTGACCATCACAACTTGTGATGTTTACGGTTTCATAAGCTAAAAAAGAAAAGGATTTTATAAAATATAAAGTTATATAATGTTAAAAACTAAGGTAAAATGAAACATGCATATCTTTTTATTTGATATAAACTTACCGTATTTTCGAACACAAAAGATGCATGAACATGTATATGCACTGGTATCCGATACATTAACCTCTGCTAGATTTTTCTTTCAATATTTTAAAAGTATATCTATGTACATGTATACCTAAGAACATAACAGGTGTAAATTTGAAAAACGAAGTGTTCAATCTAAAGTAACTAAAAACAATACACGTATATATTGATAGGCATAAAACATGGATTCCAGAGATGGGTTCAGGGGCCTACATGTAGTATACGAGTAAGCATTCTCTGTTTAACAGGCACACTGTACTTGAGTTCAATGTATTGATTGGTAGACAAAACATTCCGACGTCAAATTCAGTATTTAAAAAAAGAACAATTGATGGAAATCACACCTTTCATACAACGATCATACGGGTAATTGTTTTATGTAAAAAAACAAAGTCATTATAGTCATTTTTACGACTATAAACATTGCGAAATGGTGAGTTTTATCGAGGTTTTTGAATTCTACGTAACATAAACTTATTCATTTTGTTGCTTGTGTCGTTTTTAATATTGATCGATTTCAGAACAGGGTTTTGTGTATCGAATAAATTGGGAGATGATAACAGGATATGCAGGAGGTAATGAAACATTACTTCATAATTAAGGGATGTTGATGGGAAACTAAAGAAGTGAATTCGAAATGTATGGAGATAACAAACAGTAGTTCTAATGTCCATGCATACAATTGCAAGTCAGGAATAGAACAAACAAAGAACTCTAAAAGAACAGGCTAGGGGTGGGAACAGGATGGAATGAGGAGTAAGCATCCCCTGCCGATCGGTCATTGCCGTCGTATACTCCTTGTCATAATCGGGAAATGACGGAAAAAATATACACAATACAGAGTGTAGAAAATATAATGAAGTTTTATTACCTAACTTCGGTTTTGATCGTGGTTTGTATTAATGATTGTTTATATGTTAGAATAAATTCACAATATCTACTTTTAAAATTACAAATTTTCTTTGAAGAAATTTTACAGCGAAAGATACATTCCATTACATGGTGAAGGAAAGCAAACATGACATTTGTTAAAAAACATAAATATTTGATAATGACTTACTTTAAAAATAAAACTACATGTTAACTGCATGTATAAAGAAGGTGTACATGTAAACAAATATTCAGTTCGAACGCAATAGTGCTTTTACTTTTATAACATACTTATTTTAAGTAGGTAAACTTAATGAACACTCACCAGCAGCTTGCGTTGCTCTAACGATACTCCACAATAAAAAGCAGATGATAATGGGCATAACTTGAAGCATTAAAGAACGGTTGATATACGTATCGACGATCTCCATATTTATGATCTCCACATCCTTTAAAAATATTACTTATTCACATTTATAACTAAAGCATCCTTCCTTGTAGTTATCTAGGTATTCCACAAATCACAACTGATTTATAACTGCAAAACATTTCAAGCGTATTTTTAAATAGTTATTCTCTGGTTGTATTCTAGCAAAATCTAACACAAGTTAGATCTTGTGTTAAATCTAACACGCACTCTACTGACAACAAACTGCTGGTGAACTACTTTTCCGGTTTTGTAACAAATGTGCCAATAAAATAAAAGTGCAAACTAAAAGATTTAATATCATCCAAAAATGTTGTTTTGTTTGAATTTGTTTGCATTATATATATTATATATTAGATTTAATAAATATTCATGATAAACATTGAAGTATAATTTGGAAATGACTTTTCATTTCGTCTTATTATGTTCAATAGTCGCATAACTGCGGTGATTTTCTGTGTTGATATATCCCATATCACATATGAGATAATTCTTTCCACGCCCCTTCATATATCACTGCAGGAGGCAGAAATCAAGTCCTGAGAAAAAAATTATTTTATTTCACAAGTTCATAACTACAAAAAAATTAACATGTTTAGTTATTTCTTACCCTTTCACTAATTTAAAATACATTTATTCAACTCAATTGAAAGTTCCCAGTTGTTCAAAAGTTTAATCCATTTTGAAAGTTATGAAAAAATCTCCAAACTTAATATAGTTAAACTCCTTGATATTTTTTCTGTGATTTCATATTTGTCGATGCCTGGCTCAAAGATAAATCGTCAATCAAAAACTTGAAACTCAGTTAAAAAGTCAGAATCAAATTCACTAAGAACGTCCGACATGTTGGAGACTTCATGTAACTTGAAATGAATATTAAGTTCATGACACGCTAAATAATTTTTTTATTGGATTTCTACACTTTCAATGAAATTTATGTCATCAGACATGCGACAAGTTGCTTATATCATAGATGCATTGTACTATTGGTAATAACGTTTTCATGGGCGTAGAAATCTCGGGCGCTCCGCGCCCTCAATTTCCACATTCCATGAAAACGATATAATCAATACAACGCGGCTTCTATGATGTAACCTATACAAACAAAATAGATGGAGATTTTAAATAAAGTCACTCGTGAAATGTTATTCGAAGAGTTTTGAAGAAGTTTTTTTTAGATAAGTAATTCTAAAGCATTATGCAAAATTGCAACGGAAATGCGTGGTTTTTGACACTTAACTACAGGAATGGAAGGGAGGCTATGCATTATCATGCTTAAAAGCAAAAATATGGGGACCGAAGACTCTTCAAAGTAGGCTTTATTTTTAATAAATTTTTTGATCAATTGAAATAAAAAAAATGTAAAATATAAATAACACCACAATAATTGGAAGACCCCAATCAGAATTTCACCTGAATACATAAGTGCAAGAGAATTGCCTCGCAGTTAGCCCCGATCTTTCAATTGGCAACAGTACTTCATTTACATTATGAATTCTGTCGAAGATTATGCCAAACGCTGGACTTATTAAAAAGATATTAAAGGGAAGATCTGGACACTTTTAATGTTTGAGAAATATATAAAAGTTTTATATTAAAACAATTAAAAGTAAAATGCAAAGCATCAAGGTCTTAGTTTGTAAGGCTCATTATTGTAATTTTGTATTCGGAAAACCTTGTATAATTCTACATTTGGAAATAAGGGGTGTTAAGAAAGTTCGTTCCGGGATAAAATATTTTCAAAAGTTTCAAAGTAGTGCTAAATTAAAGAGATTAATTTTCAAGTCTGATAATATCACAGAAGTGTGCTTAAGATTTATAGCAAATCATTTCTAGCAAGGAATTATATGATTTTTCTTCCAAATGGAAATATATGTAACATCTTTAAAGCACTCGAATAATAGAAATGCTGGTCATTTTGAGTGAAAATAAAGGATAATTTACTTTTGTTTCTTCACACCTTATTTTGCATCAGACACACTGATGAGCGTAGGTAGAGGAACGATAGATCATTTTTCAAAAGAATAGTTTTTTTTCATTTTGAAATTTTTCACAGATTTAATAGTTTTTGCCTAATATTTGAAAGGATGTTTTGACCTCTGTGCTTATTATAAGTCACAAATATGCGTCATCTCTAACTTTTCTGAAAAGACATAATCTTTTTAAATACCTGATCTCGCCTTATTGATTCTTCAAAAGACAGTTAAAACCTAATCCGTAGCAAGAATGGACTCTATAAACATGAAATATCACAAATTGTAAATATATTCTCATCGTATTTCTTTTCGAAAATAAAAGAAAAATGTGGAACGAACTTTCTGAACACCCTTTACAACATACATGTATATACGTTCTAGTACATTCTGCCTTTAATGCAAGTATTTAATAAGTATTTGAATAATAAGAGAATAAAATTGATGTATAAAAATCAATTTTAAAAGCAACTCGTAAAATGTTATTCGATGATTTTTGAAGAAGGTTTTTTTAGATAAGTGATTCTATAGCATAACAAGCTTTTTTTTTTATCTGACATGGAAAAGAGTATTTTTCAATCCCAAATAACGTTTTTCTTTTTAATTCTTCTTGACGAATTTAATTTGAAATAACATTTTTAAAAATCATTACATTAAATACTGATCTGTAATAACAAGTTTCTGAACTACATTTAATATATTTTAAAATTTGTCATATTGCAAAAAATTTGAATAAATAAATTTCTTATATCATATTACGAGATTTCTGCCCTCTTTGAGAAAATATAGATTAAAGATTTTGAAATCATTTTCCTACATATTACATTCTATAATCAATACTGTGGTATTGAAAATTATGATGAAAATTACATGATATGCTCATAATTGAATTTGAATATGTTATTAGAGATTTAACAAATTCGTTGCAGCAATTTTTACAAGCTTTTTTTTTTATCTGTACTTAAAATTTGAATAATTATATATAGAGATAAACTGAAAAATAGAAAAAGAAAAAAAAATCTTTATGCGAAAAATAATACTTTACATGATTTATATTTTGAATTATTTAAACTACATGTAGGTCTTTGCAACTCCGTATAAGGTACTCAAAGTTTTTACAACGAATTAATTTTATTTAAAAGAATTTGACAATAAGTTTTGTGAAATTCAAAGGTAAAAAAAAACCAAAAGAAGTCAAAGGAAATTACTTTTCAGAAATAGAACTCGAAGTATCATAGCCCTTATTTACATTGGGGTACATTTCAAAACAAGTACTTTAATTCATAACCGTACATATGTTCGTTATTTATTATGACGTACATATACATAGTAACAAAGCTTCAAATCTTTGTTTCTTGATAAATCACTCCAGACGTAGAGTTAATATATTAAGGAATCGTGGCAAGGATACCGTTTATTGAAATTATTTGCCTTATTTCAAACATATAAACTGTGTGTATAAACGTACAACATGTATTTCCACTTGTCTCCGATACATTGGCTTCTGATCGATTTTTTCTTTCAACATTTTATAAAAATTAATCTATGTACATAAAAAAACTTTTTAAAAAATATGTAAACTTGAAGATAACGAACAGTGAATGATATATAATATTTATACACAATACATGTCTATGAATACGGCAAAATTATAGACTACCGGAAATTCCAGAGATGGATCCAGGTGCCAAGTATAGGAGTAAACATCCTCTCTTGAGCGGGCATATTCGCCATACATTTGAGTCAGATGTATTGATAGGTGGACAGATCATTCCGTAGAAAATTCAGTATAAAAAGAAAGACAACAATTGATATAAAACACACCAATCATACGACGAACCTTCGACAATTTGTTTTTGTCAATAAAGTCATTAAAACGACCATATAGTTTGCGAAATGGTGATTTTATCGAGATTGCTGAATTCCGGTTGCATCAACTTATCTTTTATCAACTTCCCTTGTTTTAAAAATTGGTCGTTCTTTCAGGAAATACTCTTGTGAATTATTTTGGAGATGTTAACACCATATGCAGGTGTTAATGAAACATTACTAAAAATTCAATGATTTTAACATTAGAAAAACTGAAACATTAAATATTTGGATATAAAAAAAGTATTCAAGTTCAAAGTCCATTCATACAATACAAGTCAGGTAGGAGCAGAGAAAACACGGATCTCCTAGACAGAAGAGGTTGAACCAGTTTCCATGGAGGAGTGAGCATCCCCTGCTGACCGGCCACTGCCGCCGTGTGCTCCTTGTCATGATCGGGTAATGACGGAAAAGTCTATAGATTATTCAGTGTGTAAAAAAAATTGATTAAGTTTTATGACCTACATGTAACTTTTTTGACTTGTGGTATGTATATGTGACTATACTGGTGTACGAATAAATTCAGAATATCTACTTCTAGTCAATTTACATTTTTTAAAGGAAATTTTACGTCGAAAGATAATTTTGAACAACAACTGATGAAGGAAAGCAAACACGGTTTTTCATAAAAAATATTTTAGAAAATAAAAAACATTTGCAGTTAATACTTACATCAAATAAAATCACATGTATAAAGAAGATAGATACATGTATATAAATATTGAGTCCGAACGTAATAGTGATTTTAATTTTATAACATACTTATTTTAAGGTAAGGTTTGCGTCTCCCTCCAACTTTTATTTTTTTTAATATGCACACATGCCATATATCAATTTCTAAACTTAATTAACATTCACTAGCAGCTTGCGTTGCTCCAGGCCACACTCAGCAATTAAAAGCAGATGATCATGTGTATTACTTGAAACATTAAAGAACGGTTGATGTATATATAGACAATCTCCATCTAAATATTTTCTTCACATCCTATAAAAATATTACTTATTCACATTCGTAAGCTAAAGCATCCTTCCTTGTAGTTATCCAGGTTTATCGTACATGTACATCTGATCTGATTTAGAACATTTAAAGTGAATTTTGAACAATTTAAAATTATGGTTGTATTCTAGCTTCTGACTGGTAATGTCTTAAATGGAAAACAAGGTTATTCCTGGTTTTGTATGAGACCTGCATCCCTGACAACCTGTTGCCGGTACTACTTTTCTTGTTATTTTTATGTAATAAATGTAGAAGTGTTTACGAAAAGAATTAAAATCATCCAAGAATGTTTTGTTTGAATTTGTTTTATTATAAGCATTACTTATTAATTTCAGTAAATATGTATAATTACATTTACCATAGGAGTGCTTTTTTGAAATATTCATGTCGTCTGCTAATGTAAACAAAAAATGGATGTGGAGTTTTTAGGTATGTACCTCGTGAAATAAGTTATATCAGAGATCTGTAAGAGTTACATTTTAGATAACATGTTGTCACTCCATCTTGGTTCAAATGGTTCATGACTTAAATTTTTTTTTTTTAAAAATCTAGATGTGAAGTCATGATAAATACAAATTGATTCAAATCTGTAATATATCGTAGCGGTCTAATATCTCGTTTGCAGGTCCAATATCTCACCCAGGGGTCCTACATATTTTGGACCTCTGAGGGAAAATGTTAGACTTTTTAAACCTAGATTTCTAAAGCAAACATTTTTTTATGGTACAATAATAATACAATAAATAACATTCTTAATCCTACTTTATCTAATTATTTATTTAAGGAATAATTGTCTTATTTTTCGAATTCATGAAGTGATCAATGGATTGGCTTGTGTGATAATTTGCATAAACGCCGAAGGCGTTTATGCATAAAATTATCACACAAGCCAATCCATTGATCATCTTCATGAATTCGAAAAATCTGACAGTTATTCCTTATATTTACATGCTTTGATTCCGCCAATCCACGGGCTCCAAGCCTGCTTCTCTCGAGGTGTTGTTCCGCCTTGCACGGGGTTGTTTTGGAATCGCGCCAAAACATTCATGAGAAAATCAATTACATTTACATTTAGTAATTTTATCTCGGACAAAGACATTGGAAATGTAAATATAAAGACATAAATATGAACAATAAAAATGTCTGTTATATCTGAGTGGGATTAAACTGCATATAGAAAAAGGAAAATTACACAACCTGTTTTACGCGCTACAATATTAGCTTTAGCATAAATTGTCACAATAACAACCAAAGAAAATATTTAATTGCTGATTATAAATACTTCTATATGATCCCTACTACTCCTGTTACAACTACTGTCGACTTTGTAATCTTATATTAAAACTAATAGTACCAGCTTGTTATAAGTATGATATAGCGTGCTACAATGTACATAAAACCGAAAGAACGGCAACATTTTGTAAAAAAAATATCATAAATTAATGAAAATTAATCAACTTGAAACTGCCCTTGAGTGGTAACTGAAACACTATATATACCGGTATATTTTACTCTGCAGAAAGGAAATTGCACAACTTGAAATTTACATAAAGGTAAGTACTGTCTTTGATGAGATTTAACCCAAAGAAATACGTAACTATATAACTGAACTTCAAAAATGTAAGAACAACACTGACAAGTTGTTAACGAATAAATTGGTGTTCTTACAGGTTACAATGGTATATTAATGTATAGAGATAAAGATAACATTTAGGTGTTTAAAATTTTTTTTTGTTGAATACTCTTTTTTCATCAATATAGGTAATGTGTTCAAATTTTTAAAAATAACGGATACTTTTTGTTTTAGGTAAAATGCACTTTTAGACCATCGCTTATTCAATAAATCTGTTTTAGTTTTATAGTTTAATCATCTTAATCAATCCCCGTAATCTCTAAACTGTTACCCCGTAGTTTACTTTTATTTTGAGTTCATTTATATATAACAACGACATACGATGAAATTTACTATATATATATTGTTAATAACAAAACGACGTCGATATATCTAAATGTCGAGTTGAAAGTCACAGTGAGACTTTTCTTTGTGTAGAAGTTTTTTAATGAATAAGCATTTAAAACCCTATTTTCATTTGAATAACTATTGCATAATTCCTTAGAATTCCTAGGTTTTTGAATTTACGTGAAATATATCTACGTTTATTTTACATGTATATCATAAAATCATCGATCCAATGTAAAAAAGTACATTTGAAGGAGCCTTCGTCTAACGCCTAAGCGATTAAATTGAAATGTTTCATGATATAAAACAACAAATGCTTGAAGTTACATATCTACCTTAGGTAAATTAAATGTTATTGATATACTGGTGGAAGCAGAATTAAATACATTAGTCTTTCCTCTCTCTGCATGAGCCTTCTATTCGACCATGATTTGAATGTTCAGACTGATTGATTGGTTGATTATATATTGATTAACTCTCTCTCGAAAATTGTACTGATATGGAGACGCCACCACTTGCCGGTGGGGGCTGCAAATTTTGTCATATACTCAGCACTGAGGGCCATTGTGTAGTGAGGGATTTTTTACGTTCCAGCACCTACTGCGACACAGAACCTCGGTTTATATGGTCTAATCCGAAGGACCTGTCTCCACGTCCCACTGTGGGATTCGAACCGGCAACGTAAGGATCAACTGCTTACCTCGCGACTCTAGAGCAGACGCTTTAACCACTGCGCCACGCGGATAAATGTTCAAACTGAAGGTATCCGTTAATTGTTCTAAAAGTTTCCTCTTTAAACAAAAGGGGTCCGTTAATTAATTTCCGTTAAACATCCTGTATTTGTTTTTGTAGAATGATGGTCATTGCTTTATTACTGCTGCTGCTGGGGACACAAGAAATTGTAGGAAACATTCCAATTCAAAGGACCACTAACTGGAAGCTGTTCAGAGATGATTACCTTTCAGCGATTCAGACTTGCTTCACATTAGGATTAAATTTGTCAAAGAGCAAAGGAGAGACGGCTTGAAAACGAAAGGTAGTTTTCTAACATTTTGAGTATCAGATTTGTTTACTAACTTGTACTGAAAACATTTACATGGAAAGCAGTCATAAAATCGCATTATGTTCTGCTTAAAGATAAAAGATAACATAAGGTCTAAAACTGTTATTGACAAATACTTTTTGTGAATTTACACACAAAACAGACATGTGGAGCCTTGAGTACAGAGTTTGTAAAATATATAATATGATACATGATTCTCTTCTAGAACCAGTTGCATTTGAAGCAAGCCTTGGCTCTTCACTGAGGAACATGAAAATGGGTCAGAGAGTAATTTTCTCCACGTTAGGTGAAAACAATGGCAACGGATATGACGCAAGCTCTGGTGTCTTCACTGCTCCCGGAAGTGGCGTTTATATTTTCGTTTGGAGTATAGTGTCAACAGAAACACGTTTTTCCTCCACGGCTTTAATTGTCAATGGAAAGCAGAGGGCTGTTAACCAGTGTAATTCAAAGAAGGCAAATAATGGCTCTTGTACACGTACGACTGTGGGAAAACTAGCGGTCGGTGAAAAAGTCTGGATTGAATGTGTGCAAGACAACTCAGCTATTGATGATTATAAAAGTTCATCTTTTGCCGGATTCATACTGTAACGTTTTATAAAACACCTCTACTTTTTTGGTGGGGTGGGTGGGTGGCGTTATGATCATTTAATTGTCAAATGAAAATTTAAATTTAATTTCATTATTTTGCGAAAAAACCGTTTTCAACTAAATCATTTTTAATAACGAGATGCAAGAAATTATCAGGGCTGTAGTAAGAGTAGAAGGGTCGCTTTTGAAATTTGACAGATTCTGATATAGCTTTTGGTAAAATTAAAAAGATACACTGTAATGTTATGTTTGACTTATGGTATTTTTTTACAGGACTTACCTTTTATTGATTGCGTCTTTTAAACTCTCTACAAGAATCAATTTCTATAACTGCGATACATACTGCCATTTTTCAGTATCTCATTAAATCATGGTATCAAAAGAATTCTGGAAAGATTTCACACAAAAGTTTGCCTGACGAATATTATACGAGGGTTGATCCAAAAGTAATGTCACACTGTCCATATCTTTTATATTTGACGTCATATTACCAAATACAATATACCAAAAGATGCACAAATATGAATCTAATTAACATTGAAATTTCAATTTTAAAATGTATATTTGAAATTATTTTATAGATGTTTAAAACATAAAGGATAGGGGGTGTCGCCGCGACACAACGGAACGTCACGTTTTAAAGTGTATTTTTCTCAGAATGAAAAAGACAAACATATCAAAAAGATTCTAAAAAAGCACCAAAATTTTCAATTTATTTAAAGACACAATTCTCGTCATTTTCTATTCTTTAATTGAAAATTAAATGACGACATTGGTATTTGTGATCATAAACATTGTTGTTTTACTCTGTTGAATGATCAAAGGGATTGTCGAAATAGGAAAGAACGACTCAACGAGTTGTAATGCATTTTTGCTTCAAAATACGGGAATCATCAAAAGCGACAGTTACGTTTATTAATCAGACTCACAGAATAAAGAATGTAAATAAGACACATCTTAATAGATGGTTTCAGCAATTTTGGGCGTGTGATTGGTTACTGAATGATTAGCAGAGGACAAGAAGACCAAAAGATATGAGGTCGGACAGAAACGTTCAATGCTGTCTGACGTTGTAAAAAAAAAAACCCAGACGTATAGAGTGACATGTGAATTTTCAAGATTGTATTATGCTACTGTTCAAAAGTAATTTAACAGAGGGCTTAATTATGAAAAGAGTGAGTGTATAATGGTACCAAGTATTCTTAAATAAAGTGGAATCGGTGAAAGTGTTTGCGAATCACAAATATTTGTTAATGAAACGAAGGGGAAACGCTTACAAGTGTGACGATGCGTATCCGTCATATGACGTTATATGACGTTATATTTAGGTGCGGCGACTACAAAAAACGCACATTGTTAAAAATCCGATATTTTGGAAAGTATACATCATGTTACTTTGAATTTTTCAGGTCTGATTTGAAATAAATAAAGCTTCATTCATGTGTAATTTTGTTACTTTACGTCGATTTATAGCAATTTTATCAAAGTTGTGACAGTACTTTTGGATCAACCCTCGTATATAAGTGCTTTATTATGTAATATGACTAACATAGTCACAGACATTCAAAAATTTTTATTTCTTGATAAATCATTTCAGAAGTATGGTTGATATATTCAGGAATCATACTAAGGGTACTATTTATTGAAACAGCGTGTTTATGAGAATGCCTCGTGTAAGTAATATTACACGGCCGTTTTTCAAAAATATGGATTTCCGAAGAACATTCATTGGATTCAACAGATTTGTTCCGTGTATTAGTTAATTGTAAAATCCCTAAGTCTTTATGAAACTCTTGCATTTTAAACTTAATTTCCTGATAATTTACGATCATTAAAGATCCGTCTTGTGTCTGACCATCACATCTTTTGATGTTTACGATTTCCAGAGCTAAAAAAGGAAAATATTGTTAAAACCTGTCTCATTAAAGTGAAATGGCATGCATATCCTTTTATCGATTCGGGATAAACTTGCTTTATTTTCGAAATCAATACAAAAGGTGTATAAACATGTATTTCCACTTGTTTCCGACACATTGACATCTGCGATTTTTCTTTCACATTTTTTTAATAAATCTATGTAATCAAAAACGTAAGAACATAAAGGGTTTAAATTGAAAAACGAACAATGATCGGTCTAAAAATAGCTATAAACATTACTACATCATTCATGGATTTTGACGATGGGAAACTTAAGAAATGAAATGTATGGAGATAACACAATAGTAAAGTCCAAATGTCCATTCATACCATGCAAGTCAGAAGCAGAACAAACACAAACCTCTAAAGCAACAGAGATGTGACTATGTTGCACTAAGGAGTGAGTATCCCCTGTCAAATAGTCATTTCCACCGTGTGCTCCATTGTCATTATCGGGAAAAATGACCGAACAATTTACCACAATTCAGAGTGCAAAATTTTATAACATACTTAATTTAGATAAGTAGACTTAATAAACACTCACCAGCAGCTTTCGTTGCTCCAGCGATACTCAATAATAAAAAGCAGATGATCATGTGTTTTACTTAAAGCATTAAACAGTGTTAAAAAACGATTAATGTATTTACATGTATAGACGATCTCCATATATATGTTCTCAACATCCTTAAAAGTATAACTTATTCACATTCATAACTAAAGCATCCTTCCTTGTAGTTATCTAGGTATTCAGCAAATCTAATTCTGATTGGTAATGTCCAAAGTCGAACAAAAGTTAAATCTGAATATTAACCTGATTAGGTGTGGGGCATGCCCCATTGACAAACAGCTGCCGGTGAACTACTTTTTCCGGTTTAGTAATAAATGTATCAACTAAAAGATTTAAAACTATCCAAAAATATTTTTGTTTGAATTTGGAAGCATTATATATATTGTTTATTGAATTTAATAAAATATTCATGATAGACAATGGAATATAACTGAAGAAAGATTATTTAATTTATCAAAACAGAATGGATGTCGATTTTAAGGGATGTCACTTGTATTTTGTAATATCATTTTTTTTGGAAAAGTTTATTTTAGATAATTGCTATTATAGCATGATTCAAAAGTGCAACGAAAATTTTTGGTCAGTGTGCATGGTACTGAACAAAGGGTCAAATAATTTGAACAGTTTGCACTTGAAATGGAAATCTTTTTTTTTTGTATTTTTATGTAGTTGTTACTAGTTCTTAGCCACACTTTTAAAATATATGTTAGTATCTCATGATTAAAAAAATATTAGGTCATACTGCTTCAAATTAACGAAATTGGAAGTTTAAAATACTGTAAAACGAGAAAATTTGGCGCATACATATTTTAGCGCAAACGCAAGTGGGAATGCATTAGCGCAAATAAATTTTAGCGCTTGCACATGTCAATAAAATATATATATTTTATATTTTGTTTTTTTTAAATCCACACCCGTACTTGATTTTATGGTTAGTCGAGCACGGAAACACATAAGTACTCCCGTATATCAGTAAACATTCGTTAACTTTACCGCGGTACGTGTTCCTATCACATGGACGTGACTCAATGTTAAATATTTATTTTATTTCTATTTTCTATTAAAGGAAATGGAGAATTTACTAATCAAAAATCATATTAAAACAATGCATGCCTCGACAGAAAATTACTTCGAGAAAACGGTAATCCTAATCAGGTATTGTCTGCAAGCTCAATCGCCATGCTTGATTGCATTGTTTACCTCGAGGCGATAGATGATTGACACGCCGAGAAGCCAAACTTTGAAGGTGCTAATGATAATAATTGTGTAACAACTACTGGGGTAACAATAGTTAAATTAAATTATAATTTGGCAGAACTTTCTGTCTTCCGAACATGTGCAGTACTAGTGTGTATATAAATTCCAATGACCCGTCGACATTACGTAATCGGGCGTTCCGGTTTACATGTACTTATGTAAAAGCTTTAAACACGCACAAAAATGATATTTAGAAATCAGTTAACGCACAATAAATTTTAGCGCTCAGGGGCTCTTGCGCCAAAGGCGCTAAAATTAGTAGTGCGCCAAATATTCTCGTTTTACAGTATAGGAAATATTTACTACTGTTTCCTGTTTCAAAAAATTTCAATATTATATGAAAATAACGAACAATTATCGAAATCATGAAGTATAATTTATAGATAATCTTTCTAAAAAATCACTTGAAATTATTAATTGATAGTACATGTACTATAAGTTTCAATTTCAAGTGCCCCAAAAGAAAAACAAAATCATATAATAAGTTTAAATAAGAGTAAACACATAAATATTAGGTCAAGATGTGAATTCATATGCTATGAAATTACATTGTAGTTTAAATTTATCAAATATTATGTGAAACTTAGTTGTTTTAAATGGAATATCCTGATACAAATTATTTTATAAAAGTACAGAATTATTAAAATTATATTGTTTCAGTACTAAAAATACATTTAAATTGTCAACTCGGCATACGTTGTTATCGCCGACGGTTCTTCTTTGTCTTTAAATTGTTCTTGGGTGTGCAAAATATTGGAATGATCTACATCAATATACTCAAGACCATCTTGAATCCTCCTTCGAACAGGACTGTTTTTAACATTTACCTGCTGCTTGTTTACTTGAGCATAGACTGCTCCGGCTGTATCGCTTATGGTTTTCATTTTTGGCTTTGTAGGAACTGCATAGATAGGAATTTCAGCCACATGCCTATCTGCTATTTCTTTCTGTTTTGGACTTGAATAAACTACCTGTCTTTCGTCATCGTCCCCTTGCGTTGATAACTGAGAACCTTCTTGATGATCCTGTATTGTAGAATATTCTACTTCGCGTGGGAATTCATTGGAATTGTATAGAGGGTTATCTGATAAAGGTTTGTTGAATACATTATAACTTTCATGATCTGTATGACATTCCCCTGTTGATTGCGTATTTTTCCTTTCTTGTTTTCGCTTTCTAAAAAACATAAGTGAAAACTACACAGCAAATCTCCAAGAAGATAATCATCTTTTTTGATTTCAATTGAAATAGGAATACAACGAAAGAAACATACCGAATCCTACATGTCAGCAAAAGAATAACGAGGGCAAAGAATACCAGCCCTACACATGTGGATATTCCAATTATAATATCTAAAGTAAGAATAGAAAATACATGCATATTTATAAAGAAACAAAATTGATATTGTTTAAAGATACTTTAATAATAAAGATATTTTGTAGGTTTGTTCATTTTTCTAATTACCTTTTTTCTAAAAGGGATATTTGTTGCTCAACTGACAGAAAGTGAAACAGACTCCACTCAACTTGGACATTGACTTAACAGATACTGTACATGTAATAAACAGTTTACTGATTTGACTTAAAATTACTGATAATTCTTTTAATAATCTCTAAGAAGCATATGAAGTTTTTTCTTCTGCATTTGGTAGGCTATCAAAACATAAGCATGAAGATGGGGGTAAATTCGAACAAATGTGAATATATATTTGACTCAAAACGCTCATACTCATGTCTCATGTGAATAAAAGATAATTCACAGTATATTCCACGTTTAAATTCACTCCTCACTTACGTGGACCAGCCAAATTATTGAGCAGATCTAGATTTAAATCCAAACTATCTAAAAATCTGTCTTTATTTGCAAAAGTAAGCAAGTTTTTTGGTACTTTAAACGAATTACTTAAACGATTTTTTTAATTATTCAAACTGTTCAATCTACAGGTGTGGATTCATCCTAAACTTATGAAATAAAATTGAACCAATTTAATCTACACTTTGACATGATCTAACATTTCCATGTATATGACTAAAGATCGTCTTGTTATTCTCATGAATGTTTTTCCATTTATTTTCTGAATGCGACTTTTTTCGTAGTAAAAAATAATCTCCTGTAGCGGCCCAACCAAAAACGGGTCATATGTTCATATCTTAAACTTTAGTTTTGATATAACATTTGGTTTTTTATGACCAACTGGCTTTTGATGGGAAGATTCTAGATCATGCCACCGACTTTTGAACAATTAATTGTTAATTGCACTTGAAAGGGAGTGACATTTCATTCAAACTCATTTGGATTTCCTTTCATCAACATTTCCTTGGTTAAGGTCTAATGTGGTTCAGGGGTTTTGAGATTTAGTTATACGTATCAGACATACAGCCAGACAGACAAACACCGTTGAGAAAAAATATATTAAGAAAAAGCCGATCACAACCTTCAGCTAAAAAGAGCTAAGATAAAATAAAAATTGACTTACATTTCAAAATAGATGTAACAGGCTGAACTTCGTCTGTAGCATTTATTGAGTGAAATCCAAAGTCTGTTACAGTGGTTAAATTCGGTTGTTGATTTGATGAAAAATCAATACTCTCCGTTTCTGTCGAGCGGCTAGTCGTACTTATGGGTGCATCCCGACAGAAAACTCTGATATTCCCCTTTCCTCTCCCTTGTCATTGTGAGGACACAATCATTTAAACATTTATGTACTAAGAAGAAAATCATTACTTTGGATAACTTATATAAAAGAATTTTTCAGAACTCACGTGACATATTTTAATTGTAACCATGTGCGTTTTTCCCGCACTAATAGTTTGACAAGCAAGATAAATCTTGTATTTTATTTCAGAAACATTAATATTATTGTAATTAATGCAACACAAAGAAACTTTAAATGATGAAAGAAATTTAAGAAAAATAAAATGTATTTCACCATCGATATTTTGTTGAAACCCCAGGCAGTGATAAGACTGTTTGCGGCTGTGGAATGCATAATAATGAGGATCAACTTTGACTGTTCGAAAAATATTGCTAGTAATTGGTGTAGTTGTCGCTTGAGGATTGCATCTGAAAGAATAAAAGCGTCCTGAGGCTTCTATTCTTATCAATGTACTACAGGGTTCTTCAGTTTTCTCTGACGTAATCCGGATGTCGCCTTTAAAAGACGGAATTACGTTACAGGTACAAGGAGGTCTGATCTTGTGAAAGTCTATGTAGATCAGGGATCCATTCTTCTCCGAGTCCTTACAATTCGATAATGATAAATTTGCAGCTAAAACATAAATTTTTATGTCATTTCGCACAATATAGACTAGACATTTAAAAGAATTTTGATAATGTATAAGAAAAATATTCCTTATTAAAATAAGCTAAGCTCTTTTCATTCAGTTTTAAGAGTTTTTCAAAAGTAAAGCTATGTTAAGATAGAATAAAAAAATCTTACCGTTTAGTGGACACAGTCCTAAAAAGATAAATCTTTAATGCTGAGTAAAATGCAGAAAAAAAAATTATATTTTACAATTTTCATTAATCTTATAATAAGTAAAATCAGGAGAGTTTTAAATAATGTACCTATAAATCTGATTACAAATTTTTATTTTTGCTAACAAAGCGTCCGATTTCATCTACATTTTCTCATCAAATTTCACAGATGGTTTTGAAGTAAATTTTGAAGCCTAAAATAGGCAAGCTGTGACATAATAAGGCACTGTGGCAATGCACTAAAAATAAATACACTCTTTGAGTGCGTTAGAATTTTAACAAAATCAATTCACACATAAGAAAACCTTCGAGTTTTCTTGGGGAAAACATTTCTAAAATTTTTCCCCATGTATAGTTTGGTAAAACTTTGATCCTTTGATCCCCCCAGGGGTCATTATTTGAACAAACTCTAATCTACAAAACCTGCCGTGGGAATGTTTCCATAACATTAGAATTGCGTAAACATTAATTGCATTGTTGCTATTTAGGAGATTTTTTATTGTATGTTTCTATGAAAAAAATAATGATTCACTGTACAGTAGTAACCTCACCTTATCCCCAGGCAAAAGTTAGGCAAACTTGAGTTAATATAGCTTGAGAATGCTTTCATATCAATATTACTTAACAGGGCTTTGTTGAGAAGAAGATGTTTCCCCATATAATTCCAGGCATCTCCCATGTAAATCTTTGATCCACCTTGGAGGCCCAATCCTACACTAGGGTGCCATGATTCAAACCTGCAACCTAATGCTTTTGAATCTGCTATCTCTGAGAATGCTTTATTAGCAATATGACTAAACAGGACTTAAGTGTTCTTGAGAAAAAGATCCTTATTATTTTTTCTACTTATTCCTATTTATTACATTGATCCCCAATATTTGTGCCTATCCTTACCTGGGGGTCATGGATTTTTCTTAACAAATTTAACTATACAGTATGTTAAAAAAGTTTCCTATAAGTTTCATGTTTTTTTCCTGGTGGTTCTAAAGAAGACGAATTTTATTACATGCCAACGAAAACGCTCTATTTTTTAATTACTTGTATTTCCCCTCAAATGAGGGCAAAGCCAATATTTGCGTAAACATTGCTATATGTTATTTCATCACCAAAGATCCGGTAATTTAGGCAATTGTTTGTGTAGTATATATATCTCAATTGATTTGATGCGCTAGAGCATGCTCTACGTACGAGAAAACTTCTAAAACGAGTATAAATAATTAACAAGCAAGTTGATGAAACAAGAATATCAGCAGTCTCATTTAAACTCATTATTTCATAAGTTCTGTGGTCGATACAACGACCTTTATACAGTTTACCATTTAGTCAAATGCTGACTGACGTCTTTCATACTAATTGTTAGTCCATCATTTATACACTGAACTGACGACGGGTTTTTCCATTATTTCCTGATCATGACAACGAGCACACGGCGGGTGTGACCGGTCAGTAGGATATGCTCACTCCTCCGAGGCACCTGATCCCACCTCTGATGTTTCGAAAGTCCGTGTTTGTTCTGCTTTTATTTTGTATTGTTTTATGGACTTTAATATTGAATACTGTACGTTATCTCCATATACTTCCCCGTGTAGTAATTCTAGAGACAAGAAAATGTACTTTTTGTTCTAGTAATAAGAAAAGGCTTTCTCTTACCTTCAGTTGTTGAATACGAAAATAGAAACGAAGCAACAACAGCCAGGCACTTCATTTTAATAATGCCTCTGAACAGGAAGGTAAACATTTACAAGGTAAGAGATAATACGAAGATGAATAGAACATACATGCATGTCATTGCTTGTCCGTTAAGAAAGAATGCATGAATTTAAATCCACGCATTTAATCATGTCCTCTCTGACTCTTTAAAAATGCGAACAAAAACTTGTCTGAATAGAAAATATCCCACAGTACCAAAATGCCTATTATTTTGTAAGAAATAAAGGCGAAAAAGGATCTCATTAGTTAACTGAAAATAAAATATCGAATCCAATAAACAATTTCAAAATAAACATTAAGAGGATACATATATATGAATGATATGGTTATAATGGTTCAGTACTAATATAAATAACGTAAACAAAGCTCAGTAAAACGGTTTAATTTCAATCTACTTCCTTGTATGTGCACAAGATAAGAAAATCGCTGTACTGCTATCTTTTTGATTTTATTGAATTGAAAACTGAGTGTAACTAGAATAAGAGGTAAATTGCTTAAAATATCTCGTAATATGTACAGTGCATGGAACTTATTTTCATTTGTCACAGCATCGATGCTGATTTGAATGCTGCCTTTTCATTCGTATTTGAAGGCTGTCTTTGCTTGCTGATATATAGATCTTTGTTTAATGCTACTTATTCTAATCATTGCATTGTAATGCTTGCGGAAGTAGTTAATTGAAATTCAGCATTGCCATTTACAGCAGAAAGTTGTTTTATTTTATTGTTTGCTTATACTATTTCAGTATATATATATACTTGATATATATAATTAATAAATTAACCAATCTTTCTCTGATTTTCAATTTTTTAATTGAATAAAACCTCATTGATATTCTGATGGTAGTAGGTCAATGCAGGTACATGTACAACTAATGCATAAAGTAGGGCTTTGCTTCCCTTTTTATGAATTTATCCCTTGCGTGCTGATGCTATTTCTGGTTAGTTTCTTTTTAAAAGTTGATTTTTATACATGTACTAGCTGCATGCTCATAATTAAAATAATTATGAGCATGCAGCTAGTACATGTATAAAAATCAACTTTATGCTGATTTTATGTCACAAAATTAGTTCCCTGTATTGTGAACAAACCTAGAAAAGATACTTGTATAAATCAGATGTCTGATTAAAAGATATAATTTTACAGCAAATGATACATTATCGAATGGTGAAGGAAAGCAAATATGACTTTTATTAAAAAAACACACACAAAAGTATTCAATGTTTACATTTAATAAAACCACATGCATAAAGAAGATGGATGCATATAAATAAACATTGAGATCGAACGTACTATTCCAGTAATTTTACTTTTCTTAATGAACACTCGACAGCAGCTATTCCCGGGCATAATTGACAGTGTTTCGCATATTGTGCCCTGGAATAAGTATCTTGTTATTTGTCCATGGTGCTTTTATTCAGCAGTTTCTTTTTCTATCTGTGTTAAATATAAATGGTAGCTATGTATCTCTCTCCTATTTACCTTGTCCATTAAACGGGGATGCATAATATGTATAAACAAATAAGAACAAGACAAGAAAATAGTTAAATTTTGATATTGCTTTCAAATGTTATAGCCTTTTCGTACTTTTTTATTTTAATTTTATTTCAACATTACATATTCAATACCATTTAGTCGCCTGCATGGCGCAGTGGTTAGAGCGTTTGCTCTAAAGTCGCTGAATAATGACTTATAAAGACCTTAAATGTCCCCAAACAGATAAAAAGTAAATAATTATTATGTTACCTCTAAAATATGGAATGAGGCTTAAAAATTAAAGATTATATGACCTTCTCCAGTCGAAATATTGCATGATATGTGAACAAAAGACAATATTCTTGTGCAAAATGTATTTAGAAGGAAAAAATATCTATGAAAGAAATAGAGTTCAAAGAAAGTCCCTGGACAAATCAATCGCAACAAAGTATATAAAGTACAATATTATATTAAAAAACAACAACACCGATATATTTAAACAGTGTAAATTAAATTAAAAATGAAACTTTCTTGAAACAATCGATTTTATTTGGAATGACATCTAGAGTACTTTTTATTTGTTCTTTAATGAGAATGCTCTGTGTATTGCTTTTTTGTCTGCCGTTTTATGTCGCATCTCATATACGATTCATATATCTAGAATTATTTATTCCTATATAGACCTCATCATATGAATGTACAGGAGAAAGGCTTAACTTTATGCCTTCACTCGGTACTCAGGACCATTGAGCATTTAGGTATCTTTTATTGTGTAATCGTCTGCTGTGACTCGGGGCATCGATTTTAAATGTTTCATACGAAGGATTCGCAACTTAAACTTCACAAAGCCTTCCACTTGGCTATGGAACAATTGCTATCTTTTTAATCAACTAAGGAACATAGCGACCGGCAATCGAACCCATGACCTTCCGATCACTTTATACTGAGTCAGTCCGCACAATTAATCATTTTGAAACTATTAATAAAAAGTGCATGAACTGTAAGACTCAATTTCAAGTGCCCCAGAAGAAAAAAAACCATATAAGTTTAAATAATAGTAAACACAAAAATTGTAAGACATAGTCAAGATGTGAATTCATATGCTATGAAATTAATTTTGATTGATCAAATGTGATTTAAAACTTAATGACTTTAAATGGAATATCCCGACACAAATTAAAATTGTAGAAATAGTCTATTCTTTCAGTAATAAATTTTCATTTAAATTTTCAACTCGGCATATGTTGTTATCGGTGGCAGCTTTTCTTTGCTTTTGGATTGCTCTTTGGCATGCGAAATGTTGGAATGATCTACATCAATATATGCCAGACCATCTTGATTCTTTCTTCGAACAGGATTCGGTTTGACATTGATCTGCGGCTTGCTTACTTGACCATAAACTGCTCCTCCTGAATTGCTTATGTATTTATTTTTAGGCTTGGTAGGAACTACATGGATAGGGATTTCAGCCACATGTTCCCCTGTCAGTTTTTTCTGTATAGGTCTTGTATAAACTGAATGTCTTTCAACAAAGTCCCCTTGCACTGATAACTGAGAAAATTCTTGTTGATCATGTGCTGTACAATATTCCACCTCGCCTCAGAATTCATTGGAATTGTATTTAGGATTGTCTCGTAAAGGCTGATCATATATATGATCATTTTCATGATCTGTATGGCATTCCACTGCTGATTGCATATATATCTTTTCTTGCAATTGGTTTCGCTTCCTAAAAACATAAATTGTAAGCTAAAAACTTATCTCTTCGAATGTATAATCAAGTTATTTCTAAATTTTCAATTAACATTTGATTACAACACGAGAAACATACCGAATCCTCAATGCCAGCAGAAGACTTAAAACAGCAACGAACCCAAGCAGTACACATGTGGATATTCCAACAATAATATCTAAAGTTAGAATAGATAATAAATTCAATGTGAAACATTAATATTGTTTAAAGATACGTACTGTGTTTTTTACTGTTTATTTTGTCATTTTGTTTTTACTGGAAACAGTTTAGTTCTTTTGACAGAAAGTGAGACGTTTTCTATCTAATTAAGGCACGGAATTAATTTGAATAGCTTTTACAACATGTTTTTATGTAATGTAAACGTTAATGAAAACTTTTGATGATTGTGTATTTAGCCAATAAATGGGTTGCTTCAAGATTTGAAAGGCTATGCAAACAAAAGGATGCGTAAAATCTACACTGTACGTAGTATCCCAAAACTCTCATATTAATATGACTAATCATAGTTCTAATTTATTTCATTAGACAATTTCAAAAAGATATTAATCACTGTCCAATACCCTGTTTAATTTCACTCTTGACTATTGTGGACTTGCCTAATCAACATAGACCATGAATTGAATAGACCTAAATTTGAATCATAACTATCTGATATTAATTCTTTATATCAAAAGTAATCAGGGTTTTGTTGTCCTTTAAAGGAGATATTTATTTTTTTCCTCAATATTCAAACGGTAGAATTTATCCACCATCTGGTCTGGACTCATCCTAACCCTGAAGTAAGAAATTGAATCTACAATTTGAGGTAAAGCCATACATATCTACAAGTATATGACTAAACATGGCTCTGTTGTTCCCATGAAGAGTTTAAATTAGTTTTTTTCTGAATCCGATTTTTTCCACGTAAAAAATATATCTGGTTGCGTCAAAACGCAATAAAGGTCGAATTTTAGTGTAATTTCGAATTCAGGTTTTAATATAAATTGGAACTGTTTTTGTGACGTAATTATGTTTTTAATTATGCTACCGATTTTTAAATAATTTGCTATAAATTTCTCTTGAATGTTAGTGACTCTTCCTCTTCAGTCGAACAGACTTTAATTTCCTTCAACAGAACTTTTCTTGGTAATAATTTGATTAAAATTGGTCCAGTGGTTTGAAGAAGAAGTCAAACGTACATGTACTAGAAGTCAACAAACAGCCACACAGACGAATTCACAGGATAAAATATAATCAGTAAAGCTAACTGAAACTTTCACGGCAGTGAAATTAAAATAAAATAAACTTACATTTTAGAATAGATGAAACAGGCTGAATTTCGTCTGTAGCATTTATTGAGTGAAATCCAAAGTCTGTTACAGTGGTTAAATTCGGTTGTTGATATGCTGAAAAACTGCTACTCCCCGTTTCTGTTGTGCGGCTAGTCGTACTTTTGGGTGTATCTCCACAAAAAACGCTGATATTCCCCTTTCCTCTCCCTTGCCATAGTAAGGACATAATTTTTTAATCTTAGAAGTACTTAGAAGAAAACAATTATTATGTATATCTCAAAATAAGAATTTTTTTTCAGAAATACATGTAACTCGACACATTTTAATTGAAACCATGTGCGATATTACATTAACATTAACATTAATACTTTGACAAGCAAGAAATATATTGCATTTTACTTCAAAAATATTAATATCATTGTTATTAATTACTACAACAAAAAGAAAATTTAAATGATAAAAGAATCTTAAGAAAAATAAATTCTATTTTACCATCGATATTTTGTTGAAACCCTAGACAGTGATAAGACTGTTCCCGACTGTAGAACGCATAATAATGAACCTGAATTTTAACTGTTTGAAACATACTGCTAGTAATTGGTGTAGTTGTCATTTGATGATTACATGGGAAAGAATAATAGTTTCCAGAAGCTTCTATTCTTATCCCTGTACTACAGGGTTCTTCAGTTTTCTCCGACGTAACCCTGATGTCGCCTTCAAATGACGGAATAACGGTACATGTACATTGAGGTCTGATCTTGTGAAGGTCTATGTAGATCAGGGACCCATTCCTCTCCGAGCCATTGCAATTCGATAATGATATATTTGCAGCTAAAACAATTAAACATAAATTTTATGCTATTTTGCACAATGTACGCTGAACATTATTCTTACCAAATAAACTTTGTATCAAAAAAATATACCTTATTAATTATAAAATAGGCTCGGCTTAACTTTTATTCATTTAAAATTTTAAAAAAGTGAAAACATGTAAAGAAAAGATAAAAAAACAACTTACTGTTCTTTGGACACAGTCCTAAAAAGAAGATAAGCTCTTAAATGCGGACATAAATGCAGAAAAAATATATATAACAATTGGATTTAATCTTAAGTTAAGTCCTAAAAACATTTTTTTTACTACTTGTACCTATAGGCTTGCATATCAATTTGGATTTCCGCTGGTCAAGCCTCCCATTTCAAACGCATTGTTTTTTGAAGATGAGTTTCTAAGCTTTCAAATAGAAAAAAACTTGGACATAATATGACACTGTGACAATGCACTTTGAAAAAAGAAATTATGCAGTTTGTACGTGTTAAAATTGTAACGCACTCAGAAAAAAATCAGTATATGTAAAGAGAGTACATCACCATTTTTTATCAAGAATCCACTAAACACATTTTGAAAATATTTGTATAAAATGCGGACTTAGATTTTAGCAATAGACATCATTTTTCTTATATTATTTTAACTACTGTCAGTATGAAAATCATAAATTCTTCATAAATTTTCGTGGGTAGGGTTGCATTTTGTTGTTTTTAGATCAGGTATGCCGATTCCTTCGAATTCATGTCGATTGCGATGTATATTGTTTCATATATTATAATCAAAATATATTAAATATATTCTTCAACCAAGCCTCTTTTTTTTCTCCTCACTAAAATATTATCAGTATTGAAGGAGAAATTTAAAGAGTACTATGCAACAATATATTCAAGAAATGGTGTAAATCAGATGTGGATTTTTAAAAATTCAATTGAACATTTTGAAAATTTGAAATCACAAGATTTCACTAAAATCAACAGCTTAAAAACGTACGACTTTTCAACATCATACACAACCATTCCCCTTAAAGTCCTGTCTTTTTGATATCATTGACAGCTGCTTCTCCAATAAAAATGGAACTTGTAAATTTACTTACCTGGTCTTTGGTCATTTTCAAAATTATTTTGCTAAAACACATTTTGATTTGACACACAAGTACTCTGAAGTTTACATCAAAAAGATGCTTGAGTTTCTGATTGACAATATCTATGTCGACTTTGGAGAGCAGGTCTTCTAACAATCTATTTGCATTCCCATATGAAGCAGAATTTGTGCAAAATCCCATGCATGAACAGAAGAAAACACTTGCCGTGGCCCTCAACTCGACTTTAAGATATATCGACGACATAATGTCGATTAACATTGATAATTTCCTTTCTAATGTCAATAAGATATATCGTAGTGAGCTTGAAATAAAAGATACCACAGAGTCTAACATATCTGTTTAATTTTTAGATATTTTACTTGATAAAGACGTTAATGGTAATTTGACAACCAAGCTCTATGATAAAGGTGATGATTTTAACTTTTTTATCGTCAACTTCCCTTACATGTAATTATGCATCAATATACCTTCATGCTCCAAGTATGAACAATTTCTAAAACGAGGTAAATTATTGACAAACTAATTGATAAACTAGAATTTCAGCTGTCTTATTTAAAGTCATCATTTTTTAAATTCTTTGGTCGATACAATGGCCTTGTCAGCAAGTAGAATTTATGATTGAGTCAATTGATGATGACGTTTTTCATACGTTTTTTTAGTCCATATTTGTACACTGAATTGACGACAGATTTTTCCGTTTTTTCTCGATCATGAAAAGGAGCACACGGCGGTTGTTACCGGTCGGCAGGGGATTCCCACTCCTCCATGGCACCTGATCTTATCTCTGATTTTTCGGAGGTCTGTGATTGCTCTGCTCCCATTTCTTCTTGTTTGGTGGACCTTTGATCTTGAATATTGTTCGTCATTTTATAATTTTCATTCTTGAGAAGATTTTAAAGATTTTTTTCCCCTAATTACTCCTATGTTAAATTTATCTCATATTTTGACCTCATCCTAGCCCCGGGGGTCATGATTGTATTAAGAATTGAATTAACATTATGTAAAGAAAGTTTTATATTAAAATTGATTTTCTTTACCTAAGTGGTTCTTAAGAAGATTAATTTTAATACATGCCAACAAAATGGCTCTCTTTTCCAATTACATGTATCCCCCTTATATTGCGTATTTCATCACCAAAGATCAATTAATTTAGCTCATTGTTTGCATAGAAATTATAGAGACAAGAAAAGAACACTTTTGTTTTAGTGACAGGAAAATGCTTTCTCTTACCTTCAATTGTTGAAAACGAAAATATAAACGAAACAACAACAACCAAATACTTCATTTTAAAAACATCTCTTAACAGGAAGGTAAACATTAACAAGGTAAAAGCTATTACAAAGCTGAATAGAACAGGCATGCATGTCAATGCTTGTCCATTGAGGAAAAATGCATAAATTTAAATCCACGTATTTAACCATGTCGTCCTTCCTACTGCTTAAAACTTGAACGAAGAAAAAGCCTCCCACAGTGCCAAAATGCCTATATATTTGTATTTTTAAATGTTTTTTTTTTACACGAGTGGAGTAATCTTTTTGTATCAACTTCTTCAATAACTGGAATAAAAGAAAGAAGAAAAAGGAACCCATTCGTTAACTGAAAATAATATAACAGATCTAATTAAAAAACAATATCTCTATGATGAAGCATACCTATGTATATATGAATGATTATTGTATTTGCTGACAAGGTCATTGTATCAACTAAGAACTTACGAATTGATGATTTTAAACGAGACTGCTGATATTCTTGTTTCATCAACTTGTTAGTTGCTACAAACCATGTCGCACATGGTTTCAATAATTTACCTGTTTTAGAAGTTTGTTCATACGTAGAGCATGCTATTGCGTATCAAATCAACTGAGATATATATACTCCGTATAAAGGTAAGGATGGTAAATTGCTGCATAAGTAAGGACATTTGACTATAGAAAAGTTAAAGTCATAACGTTTATCATATATATAGCTTGGTTGTTAGATTTCATTCTGTGGTATAAGAGGAGTCGTGGACAAGAGATCAGTACCCCAAAAAGTAACAGACGATCGGACGTTCAGCTAGACGGACGGGGAGACATCCCTATTACTATATATCCTTCCAAAGGCACTTTGGGTTTGATCGCTTCCCTTCCATTTTCTTTTCTTTTTAAATTTTGGGTCGAGTCACCTTCCTATTTTTGTATTCTAATATGGACTATATATTATTATATACCTTATATATATATAGTTATTATATAACTCTTTTGTCTCTATATTAAGCTCTTTCTAAAAGTATCGTTTTTGACTGATACATAAAAAGTTACCGATAGGAACAGGCCGATTGAGCAATATACATTTAAATCAAAGACTCTGTACCTTATGTAAATTTTACTGGAGGCAATTATCACTATATTATGTCGTGTCCAGCTCGTAATGTTAGTAGAAAATTTAAATACCATCATCATATATAACCAAGTGCTTCAAGTTTTCCAATTTACTTTCATGTAAAAAGTATCCTTTATCAATACCCTTTGTAAATTCATTAATATAGTTTATACGAGAGTTACCCTTCCAGGTAAATACATAATATACAAATCATTTGTTTAGAGTCCGAACAATTATCTAAATTAAAACATTAAAAATCAACTAAATACAATGTAACAATGTAAATGCATTGGATTTACTACGGAGAGGGTTGGTTGCTTGGTTTATGACAGTCATTTTTCATCCTTTGTTTTGTTTTTCAATTTTTCTCACACATGCTGTATTGTATGATATTGTACATATTTTAAGTTTGTATTTTCTCCATACTGTTGCGCAGTTTAAGAGAATAAACTATTGAACTGAATTGATCACCATATTGAGTCAGTCCGCATAGTTAATTATTTGAAACTATTAATTGAAAGGACATGATCTATTAGATTCAATTTCAAGTACCCCAGAAGAAAACGATCATATCATGAATTTAAATAAAAGAAAACAGAAAAAACATTAAGATGTGAATGTATATGCTATGAAATGAGTTATAATTTATAACATGTGATGTAAATCTTGATTTTAAATGGAATATTGCGACACAAATATTTTTTTTTCAATTAAAGAAATATTGTATTATATTGTTTCTGCGATAAATATTCATGTACATTTAAATTTTCAATTCGGCATACGTTGTTATCGCGGACAGTTTTTCTTTGTCCTTGAATGGCTCTTCGGAGTGCAAAATATTGGAATGATCTACATCAATATACTCAAGACCATCTTGAATCCTCCTTCGAACAGGACTGTTTTTAACGTTTAACTGCGCCTTGCTTACTTGAGCATAGACTGCTTCGGCTGTATCGCTTATGGTTTTCTTTTTGGGCTTTGTAGGAACTGCATAGATAGGAATTTCAGCCACACGCCTATCTGCTATTTCTTTTTGTTTTTGTCCTGTATAAACTACCTGTCTGTCGACACCGCCCCCTTGCGTTGATAGCTGAGAAACTTCTTGATGATCATGTATTGTAGAATATTCGACTTCGCTTGGAAATTCATTGGAATTGTATAGAGGGTTATCTGGTAAAGGTTTGTTGAATTCATTATAACTGTCATGATCTGTATGACATTACCCTATTGATTGCGTATTTCTCCTTTCTTGTTTCCGCTTCCTAAAAACGTAAGTGTAAACTACAAAACAAAGCTCCAAGAACATAATCATCTTTTTTTTATTTCAATTGAAATGGGAATACAACAAAAGAAACATACCGAATCCTACAGGCCAGCACAAGAATTACAAGAGCAAAGAGTCCCATCCCTACACATGTGGATATTCCAACTATAATATCTAAAGTAAGAATTGACCATATATTCATAGTAAATCAAAATTGATATTGTTTAAAAGAATCTTTAATATGCATATTTGTTTATTTTTCTAATTACCTTTTTATTATCGGATATTTTTCTTGTTCAACCGACAGAAAGTGAAAAATGACTAAACAAATAATGTTCTTGTAATACGCGGTTTATAGATTTGATATAGATATTACTGACAATTCGTTTGATTATTTGTACTTAGCACATGAAAGCTTTTTTCTGGATTTGGAAGGCTATGCAATCACAATGCATTGGGTTGCGGGTGGGATCGAACAAATTTGAATCTATATTTGTCTCAGAACTCTCATAATCATAATACTCATCTGAACAAAAGACTATTCACTGTACATGTATATTCCATGTTTAAATTCAATATTCACTTATTGTGGACCAGCTCAAAACCGATTTGTTGTAATTGTGGGCTTTTTAGGGTCAACAGATCTTTGATGGGAAGATTCTAAATTATGCCCCAATATTTTAACAATTCGTTATTAATTGCAATTGAAAGAAGGTGACCTTTCATTCAAACCGATCTAGATTTCCTTTAACCAAGATTTCCTTTGCCTTCTTTAAGCTCTAATTTAAATCTATACATGGGTTTGGTGATTAAGTCAAACGTATCAAAAGTTAACAGACAGACAGCCAGACAGACGAACACGTTCAAGAAATATTCAGAAAAAGGTGACTGGAACCCTCAGCTGAAAAGAGGTAAGATAAAAAATTAAATAAACTTACATCTTAAAAAATATGTAAGAGGCTGAACTTCGTCTGTAGCGTTGATTGAGTTAAATCCAAAGTCTGTTACAGTGGTTAAATTCGGTAGTTGATATGATGAAAAATCGCTACTCCCTGTTTCTGTCGAGCGGCTAGTCGTACTTTTAGACGTATCTCTACAGAAAACTCTGATATTCCCCTTTTCTGTCCCTAGTCATTGTATGGAAACAATTATGCAAACTTGTATGTATTACAAGAAAATTATTTTTATGGATAACTCAAAACAATAACTTTTCAGACCTCACGTGACATAATTTAATAGTACATGTAACCATGTGCAGTTTTTCTGAACTTATAGTTTGAAAAGCAAGAGAATTGTAGCATTTTATTTCAAACACATTAATATCACCGCAATTACTGCGATAAAAAGTAACATTAAATAATAAAAGAAATTAAAACAAAATAAATTCTATTTTACCTTCGATATTTTGTTGAAACCCCAGACAGTGATAAGACTGTTTCCGACTTTAGGATGCATTATAATGAGGATCAACTACAACTGTCTGAATCATACTGCTAGTTATTGATATAGTTGTCATTTGAGGATTGCATGGGAAATAATAATAGCGTCCTGAGGCTTTTATTCTTATCACTGTACTACAAGGTTTTTCAATTTTCTCTGACGTAACCCGGATGTCGCCTTCAAAGTACGGAATTAAGATACAGGTACATGGAGGTCTGATCTTGTGAAGGTCTATGTAGATCAGGGATCCATTCTTTTCCGAACCCTTGCAATCCGATAATGATATATTTGAAGGTAAAACAATTAAACATGAAGTATTACGTCAGTTTGCACAATGTAGCACTGGATATTATTTTTATTAAAGGAACTTTTTACAAAAATATGCCTTATTAACATAAGCTAGCCAGGGTGTCACTTTAATTCATTTGAGTCAAAAAAAATATGGTAAGATAAGATTATTAACAAAGCCATTACCGTTCTGTGGACACAGTCCTATAATTGAAAGAACAAATCTTTAATGATAAGAAAAAGGCAGAATAAAATATTTTACAATTTCAATTAATATTACGTAAAATCAGGATCGAAAGAGATTTTTACTACATTTACTTATATACTTGAATATAAATTTGGATCTTCGCTAGCCAAGCCCCGATTCCATCTATATTATCAAATTCCTTGGCTGTTTTCGCTTAATTTCTAAGCTTACAATAAACAAGTTTTTACATAACAGGGCACGGTGGTAATGCACTTTGGAAAAATTACACACTTTGAGAGCGTTAAAACTTTATCAAAATCAATTAACTCAGAAAAAACTTCTTCGTTTTTCTTGGGAAAAACATTTCTTTTCCAATATATAGTTGCGAAAAACGTCGGTGTGTTCCGACCCTTCCCCCAGGGTTCATTATTTGAAGAAGGTTGAATGTACACAACTTATATATGTTTCCATATCAAAAAATTGCGTCAACATAGGTTTTTTTGTTCTTTAGGAGTTTGAGGATAGGCTTCTATGAAAAAAAAGTCATTCACTACAGTTACTTCCCCCTCTCCAACAGAAAAGCGTCTTGCAAAATTGAATTTATACTGCTTGAATATGCTTTCAAATCAAGATTACTAAACAGGGCTTTGTTGAGAGGAAGATGTTTTCCCTATACAAATTACAGGCATCTCAAATGTCAATCTTTGATCCCCAATGGAGGCCCCATCCCACACCAGGATGTCATGATTCGAGCAAAGAAGAAGGTATGGTTTTAGCTTACATTTGCCCTAAAAATGTTATGTTATCAAAAAGTTTTGAAACTTGCTTAAATATTAATTAAGTATATGACTGTGATAAATTAGAAAAGAATATGGCAAAGAGGATTACCATTCTGCCAATATGACGTCATTAATGTGACGCATTTCTGTATTTTTAACAGAAAAAGCCTCAAATTAGCCAATTCCAAGGGTAATTTCCCTTAAGAGAATAGTGTCCCCAGCCATCGCCCACTTTGATTTTTTGATATGTTGTGCAAAAAACAACAAAAAATCATATATCTCAAAATCTTTGTGGGCGATGCCTGTGGACAATATTTTCTGAAAGAAAATTCAATTGAAAATTGGTGTCTTCTGCAACCTTTGAAGAAAATACGGGAATATGCACATGTCTATGACGTTACAATTACCATTTAAAAACACATGGGAGAAAAATGATTTGTATGATTTTTCTACATGGAATTGCAATGATTCAGAAAGCATTAGTTTTCATCTTTTACACCAGTTTCATTTTTTAGAAAATTACAGGGCAAGATCTGTATAGAAACCATACCTTGTTTTTTGAATCTACCATCTCTGATAATGCTTTCTTAGCAATATGATTAAACGGAGCTTTAGCATTCTAGAGAAAAAAGATCGATATTTTTTCTTCTTATTGCTATGTTTAACATTGATCCCCCATTTTGATTTGCTCTATTTTCTAATAATGTATCTCGCCTTCAATGAGGGAAAAGCCAATATATGCATGTGCCATTTGTTGTTATTTCATCACAAAAGATCAGTTATTTTTGGCCCATTGTTTGCATAGTACATGTAATATAGAGACAAGATAGTGTAAATTTGTGTTTTTTGTGACAGGAAAATGATTCTCTTACCTTCAATTTTTGTAAACGAAAATATAAACAAAGCAACAACAGTCAAGTACTTCATTTTATAAACGCCTCTGAACAGGAAGGTAAACATTTGCAAGGTAAGAGATATTACAAAGATGAATAGAACAGACATGCATGTCAATGCTTGTCTGTTGAGGAAAAACGCATAAATTTAAATCCACGTATTTAATCATGTCGTCCTTCAGCTTAAAACATACAAACAAAAACTTGAACGAAGAGAAAATATCTCAAGGTGCCAAAATGTCGATTTTTTTTAATTGATGGTTTTGAACACGAGTGAAGCAATCTTTCGATATCAATTTCTTCAATGACTGAAATGAAATAAAGGCGAAAACGGATTCCATTAGTTAACTGAATATAATATAACGGATCCAATAACAATCTATATGATGAAGGAAAATAAACTTTAATAGGATACATATGTATACTGAACTGTATGTTAAGGTTACAATGGTCCAGTACTTATGAAATTAGGATAAACAAAGTTCAATAAAACGGTTTTATTTCAATCTGGTACACGTTGATCTAATTCCTTGTATGTACACAAGATAAGAAAAACGCTTGTTCTGCTGTTTTATTGATTTTATTGATTGAAAAATATTAGTGTAACTAGTAGATGAGGTAAATTGCTTACAATTATTCGTTAAAAAACTTAAAAGCAGATGATCAATGTTTATTGCTTGAAGCATTAAAACACGGTTGGTACATATATACAATCTCCATATACGAAGGTTGATCCAAAAGCTCGTACAATTTCTTTTATAATTTTATCGTGATTTGATGAAAGAAAACAACAGGCATAATTATAATAAAGCTCATTATGCAACATTATTGGAAAATTTTACCATGTTCAAATTACCAATAAGGTCTATCGAGCTTTCTGAAAATGAGTAGTTGTAAAATTCAAGGGACTCAAAAATTGAGTATGTCACGCTTTAATTGTTATAGGAGCACCTCACCCTCTTCTCTAATTTGACTTAGTAAATCTACTGAATACTGTCTTTTTTTCTCTATTTTTTTAATTTTCTCATGAAAAGTCTGGGTATCCTCTTGCTCTGACATAGCTTCATGATTACATGCATATTTCAAAAATACAAATACGAGGGCTGTTCAATAAATAATTGAATAAATAAAGTAATTTGAAATTGAAATTTAACAAAAGAATTGTAGGTGTACAATGTGAAATAGACGGTTTTTTCGCTCTTAACAGTGGAATTTTTAGTCATCTGAGTAAAGGTATACCTTAAATTAAACGCTTGATCCAAGCTGTTGTAAAAATCGTAAAGAATCCCAAAGAAATATTAACTGAAACATGTAACATTTATGGCAACCATTTTCTGATTTATTGACAAATGAGCAAGTAGATTTCAATGATGAAAATTATATAGTGGGCATCTAAAATATGTACTGTCCTTGCCAACAAAAGTTATAACATCTAATGTACTGTTTGCCAAATTTCAACACATAATCACCGATGATGTATTATTGACTTTAAGACACAAAGCAAATTTGAAAGACATCATTTTGGGAGTAGTTCACACTGTTTTAAAGAAACGTATGACAATAAAAATGCTTAGTAGTCAAAGGTCATCCTATGTTTTGAAAAATGAGTGAAAACAACAACGTGTAAGAATATCTAAACAATTATTTTAAAAAAATGTTTTACATTTTGTTTTATACACTACAATCAATGTTTTACACTTTTTTTTTTTTTATAAACGACTCCACTTTATTATACTTCATTACGCTAGCGCTAAACCCATTGTGATATCACAACTATGGGATACGAAAACGATATCTCATGAACTATATCTACGGGATAAAGGGGTAAACATGTGATAAATATTCATATAAAAATTACACTTCTGTTATTACGAATAATGCAATAACAATACTATAAAATATATATTTACAATCAATGTGGCATAATAATGCTGCAAGGTATATCATATCATCTCACATACATGTACTAGTCTAATTAAATGAACTTATATACGTAATGTTAAAATAAGATTTTCTATAATGATTAGAAAATTGGTATAAAATAAATTCTTTTTTACATACATTTATTTAAGATAATTTTTTTTTTGTTTAAATGATTTTTCTCGCATATTAACTTTATTTATATTACATCTAGTGAGGTATGGAGTAAAATGCCACGATAGTTCATGTAGTAAAGTAAGCATCATTACTTTGATTTAAAGAGATTTTCTCAAACGAGGATTGATTTTGTTTGTCAATGTTTTATATATAGAAATATGAATTCAGGCCACATATTAGTGATTAGTATTACTTTAATCATATTTTGGTCCTTATTACTGTGCGTTACATACACGAACCGTCATATTTCATTTCGCGTTAATAAGAACGCCGGGG
>PRKT01001156.1:5323-28205 GCA_003671525.1 Saccostrea glomerata
AAAAAAAGAAAGAAATGTAATGGACCCGTATAAAAATCAAACAAGGTTAGATATATACATGTATTATAGTCAGACGTTTATACATTTAACTAAATTGTTTATGTATTACTAGTACTAGTGCTTCATTGATTTAAAAGCCATGCAAGGAAAGAAGGAGATATGATGGGTGCTTGTTTTTAATTCAATTGGATTCATTTCTATGGTAGATTTTCCAAGGATGATATAGAAAATCGAGAGCAGTTGTTGGAGAAATATAAGTCAACGAAAGAAAAAAGACAGCTTTTATACTGATATCTCTGCATGAATTCTTTATTCAATTATTAATAATTTAATTTCATGAGTAAATCATATTGCTGATTTGCAAAGCAATTTAATAGCAAAAGTATACTTGACAGGCATCTGTCTGATATTTCATATTTATTAAAAGATGCAACATTTTAAATCACTACAACTCTATCATCTTACGAAGAAGTTCTCATATATCACTAATACGAAAATTAGAAATGACCATCACGTGGAAAAGGAAATTATCTGGGCATCATCAGAGTTTTAAAGATAAACCTTTTTATTTATGAATCCACTGCCGGTATATAATACTGTTGTGAACATTCATTACAGAACTTAGTATTTAAAATATGTTGGCCCGGCAGAATGGCAAAAAGGTTATTGAATCTGTATGGCCAAGAAATCTGTTTGTTGGATGCGACTTACAAAACAACAAAATATGACCTACCAGCATTCTTAGTATGTGTCAACACCAATATTGGTGACACCACTGTTGGCTGCTTCACTACTGCAGATGAAACGAAAACGTCATTAATGAGAGGACTGCAGTTGCTAAAGCAATGGAATGTAGCCTGCCATCCAAAATATTTTATGACTAATTTTGATTAGTGTCATAGAGGAATCATCCAAAGGTAAGTGATTTGTTGATATTTTGCAAAAGTATGGCAAATTACATTTTACTGTTGAGTTTAAAAAGATGACTTCGTTTAATACTTTAAATATTTCAGAATAACGTATTTTTAAAGAAAGATTTGGAGAAATTGGAAGATTTCAACGTCTAGAGGCTATTAGAAGTCCTCTCAGGGGACGATGTGGTAAAGGGGGATACGACTTACATTTCTGTCAGTCATGTCAACCTTTTCAAGGATACCATTGAATAAATTGCAAGCCTACCAAACATTAGGTTCCCCATAGAAGTTGTCAATTATCTTCTTTTTAAAGTTAACTCAAAACTATCACTAAGTTTGTTACAATTGAATTGTTTTTGTCGAAGAAGAGGGATGTTATTTCACCTTCGAAAACTGACCATCCGAGTAGCATTTGAGTAAATCGGAGTAATAACAAACTAAACAGATTTCTTATTAAAAGCCCTGTATTAAAACTCGACCAGTATTCAACCATCACCCTCTTCTAAATACAAAACAAAAAATTATTATGGTTCTCAGAAAAATTAAACATACAAATGCTTGCAGATACCTCTCAAATGTCTTGGCTTACCTGCAATGGTGGCATTAATGTCTGCCATCCATTCTTCTCTGTTGGCATGTCTTCAATGAAGGCAATTGCTTTCTTGGCATTTGCAATCAGTGGCACATTATTATCATCAGAACTTCACCGATATGGACACTTACATTGGTCAAGGACCAGTTCCATTTTAATTAACAGGGATGTTTAACTTTTCTTTAAGTTTTTAAGAATTATGTATGCATCTTATATCTACTTTTTTAACTCCATTATCCTCAAAACAATAATATGATGGATTGGGACGACTACCCTAATGGATTTGGACACAAGAAAAATGGTGATAGCATCTAACCTTATGAATGTTTTTAACCAATACACGAACGATTTATGCATTAAATGCAACTGCACTAATATGTAATGGTTATAAGACGAAAACTGTCCATTATGTCAGATATTAGACGACCCGAGGCGCGTTAGCGCCGAGGAGAGTCTAATATCTGACATAACGGACAGTTTGAGGCTTATAACTTACTTAAAACATTTCACCATTGTCGAACACTTCCATTGTTAACTTATTGGACAGCTACAGGTAAGGTCTCGTTCTGCTTGATTGACTACCTGGCACTGTTCATCAAGTTAGGCCAAAGAAAACCAGTTTTGGTTTTTCTTCTGATTTTTATGAATTGTAGGAATCATCGAGAGGTGTTTTATATCGATAAATATGAACATTAACTTTGTTTAGTCTTATTTGTCCGCATTGCGACATTTTTTATCTAAACTACGCATGCGTAAAAGTCAGTTCTACTAAATTCTTGACAATTTATTCATTTTACAACGCAACGACCACGGATGACGACGTGCATTTTGATTTTGAAAAAAAATACCTTCAGAATCGGGTGTTTTGACGATGCCATTTACCGATTACACCAAGATGCCTCAGTTCAAGTTTTTACTATGAAATCCGGATATATATTCTTATGTGTCGGAGTTTCCCGTTAACAGGTAAATTTTGTAAAGCAATAGGATTTGAAGTATTTTAATCCTACAACTGTTCACGCATTTTCTTTGAAATTGGGAGATTATTTCTGGTGTATTTTTTTTTAAATGCAACACTTTCTCTTTTGTGTGCAGGTTTCGAACTCGGAAGGATTTTACCCCAGCCACTCCTTCAAACAACGACAGACACTCGCTCAAACGACGCAGGACTAGGTGGACAAATGGTAATAAACCACTGAACGAAATTACGGATTCTGTTGGAATTTCGTGAGCGAATTTTTGTGCTTAATGCGGAAAAATGGATATTTCAATAAACAAAAAGCTCAAGGTTGTGTTTAAGAAAACGCATTCTTCTCATTAATTCTTTGTGTCCATTGGATTCTATATTATGTTCCGTGAATCAAGCATTGGGAAATGAATCTATTATATAGCAATGAACGGTGAATTCAGGAACTTTATGATCGGAGCCACGGATGCGCGTCTACAGTAATGAATCTGAGACATTCAATTCACTGGATTTTTTGTGCCATTTTCAATAGGATTTTTTTGTGAAATACTAACATTTAACGCTACTATTTTCCTACGCTGTTCATATTAAATTGTTATATTTTTCATTGCCTTTAAGTGCTGTTTACTTATTTGCCTCGCTCTTTGTTCTCATTTTAACGTTACCTGTACCTGTCCAATAAGTTGAAACTTATTGGACACCTACAGGTAACTTATTGGACGGGGTGCAGGACAATAACAAATTTATTGAACCAGGTTTAACAAAAGATGACGTCACAGAAATGTTTTAAGCAGCGATATAAACGTATCATGAGTCCTCAAACTTAGTCACATAAGGTCAGACGACACGTTCCTCAAAAATATATAATTTTTCCTAAGAATTCATCATTGAAGTATAGGTACTTAAACAAGCTTAAGTTTCCTCACAAAAAATTAGGGTACCTTACCAGGCATTTGGCCGAGATACCATAGGGTCATATTTCTTATATAACCCTTGTGGGTAATCTTCTAAATTGCCTATAACAATGTTAACACAATTTTTGGTGTCCCTATATTTAAAAGCATTTTGAAAACAATGTAGAAATCAGAAAAGAATGACAAATATGAAAATTTTTGATATTATACCAAGAGATACAAAACATATATTTGAGGAACGTGTCGTCTGACCATAACTAGGAGTATGTTTGGAAATCATCTTGAACTTCACTGTTCAAAATCAGAAGAGATTGTGATGGAACCTATTACTAATCACATAAATAAAGTGGGAACAGAAATCCTTAAATCTGAGGAATCTCTTGTCCTACTTAATAGCATCGTAACCCTCGTGCAATCCAACATTTCTTATACCCATCTAAAACTACAGTAGTTTACCCGAACTGTTGAAGAGAATATAATATCTGATTCAACTCTAGACTCTTAAAACCCCTTCCTTGTGTCTAGCCGTTGCATTACATATTGCCATTACATAAATGTCAACATGTTAACCCAGTTCTAGGAGACTCAGAGATCCGGCTAAATTGGCTTTCACCAAGATAAGGTTACAGGTGCATCTGAATCTCCAGTAACTCCTGGGGAACTCATTAAATTAAAATGAAACAGGTGTACAATATATTTCAAAAACTTATTAAATTAACAAATTGATCAATTGGAATTGTAAACTCAGGTGACCTATTGCTATCACTTTTCGTCGTCGTTCGTCGTCCGTCTTTCGTCGTGCGTTAACATTTGAACATTTTCAGCTTCTACTCTGAAACCACTGAACCAATTTCAACCAAACTTTGCATATAGCATCTATAGGTAAAAGGGAATAAAAATTGTGATTTTCATGGTCCTTCCCCCCCCCTGGGACCTTGGGGGTGGGGCAAAAACCACTAAAATTACTGCAATCTTTAAAAATCTTCTTCTTTACTCCTGGACATTTAGCAGTCAAACTGTTTGCATGATTGTAATCAACATTGAGTCTTCTACTCCTCTCAGGGGACGATGTGGTAAAGGGGGATACGACTTACATTTCTGTCAGTCATGTCAACCTTTTCAAGGATACCATTGAATAAATTGCAAGCCTACCAAACATCAGGTTCCCCATAGAAGTTGTCAATTATCTTCTTTTTAAAGTTAACTCAAAACTATCACTAAGTTTGTTACAATTGAATTGTTGTTTTTGTCGAAGAAGAGGGATGTTATTTCACCTTCGTAAACTGACCATCCGAGTAGCATTTGAGTAAATCGGAGTAATAACAAACTAAACAGATTTCTTATTAAAAGCCCTGTATTAAAACTCGACCAGTATTCAACCATCACCCTCTTCTAAATACAAAACAAAAAATTATTATGGTTCTCAGAAAAATTAAAAATACAAATGCTTGCAGATACCTCTCAAATGTCTTGGCTTACCTGCAATGGTGGCATTAATGTCTGCCATCCATTCTTCTCTGTTGGCATGTCTTCAATGAAGGCAATTGCTTTCTTGGCATTGCAATCAGTGGCACATTATTATCATCAGAACTATCAAGAGAAGAGATGAGGTGGGGTTACTTGTAAGCCCGATTTCTAACTTCGTCGTTTTGAGTGCAGACTCTGCTGCGAGGTGAAAACCTCGAGCTATGTTTGTTACACATGTGAGAAGATAGCTTGCTGCATGATTTACTTCAGGCGATTGACGTCCCACAGTTGCCCTCTTTGCAGAAGCAGAAAGACACAAGGTAAATTATTATGATTGTTAATTTGTGTATAGTAGCGTGGCATATATTTTCTCTTTTTAAACTTTATTATATTTCTTTTCCAGACCCTGCTTCATCTTAAAATTTAATTAAAGCAACGGGAGAGGGGGTGTTAGGCTTTATTTTACATCTTATATAGGTAGGGTTAAAAAAAAACTACAATTCATTGATCTCTTAATTCGTTAACTGTGTATCTCGCTCAATATATGTATATTCAAGGGAATAAAGTCATTCACATTAAAGAATTAATTTTTCGAGTACAGTCGAGATTTAAGAGGGAGGAGAAATTAAAAAAAAAATGCAACATTAAAATAATTTTTAAAAAACGTTATTAAACAATACTACATTTCATAAGTAAATTCAATGTCGACTTAATTAATGTCGAGATACAGTATACTTTTTATGAATAAAGAAAACATTATACTATTACGAGAATAAAGTTATAATGTTCAGCATATTCGGTTCAAGACTGCTAACTATGAATCGTGTATAATCAATCCTACTGCAGACGTATATACACATCATGTAATATTCCCTACATACTGCTGGTTTGCTACGTGAAGAGACAGTCTTCCGGTAACATCAAAGGCGGCGCTAGCGCCTTAGTGACTCGACTTTCAGAAGGCGGGCAGAGAATGGAATTCTTCAAAACTACGACCTTTGTACTGCTACGGAATCAGTTAATTAAATTGGTGTATCACTAAGCTTTATTGTTTTGAACAATTATGTCAAAAATTAATCGTTAATTTATAGATTTCTTTGTAAATAATTTTTCTTTTAAAACCCAAATGCAACTTCACCGATCTGGCCACTTCCATTGGTCCAGGACCAGTTCCACTTTAATAAACAGGGATGTTTAATTTTTTTTAAAGTTTTTAAAAGAATTATGTATCTTCCCTCTACTTTTTTCCCTCCATTATATCCTTAAAACAATAATATGGTGGATGTGGCACGACTTCCCTCATGGATTAGGATACAAGACAAGAGGCCCATGGGCCTTATAGGTCACCTGAGCATCATGCAACAATTTTCAAATGATTGAATTTGGTTCCTGTTTTAAGCTAGATGCTATTGCATTCACAATTCTGAAAGAGGCACCATTGCTAATCATAATTATACACATAGCAATTGTTTAGTTTGTTTACTTAATATGGATAAGCAAGGTAGGGAACAAAAAAGTATGTCAACTAATCGGTAATATTCAGCAATAATCAGGAGTGCTCCTACCACACATGATCCCCTGACCCTAGGTCTACACATTGCACAATTTTTGAAAAGGCACACTTGCTTATCAAAAATGTGTGATTAATACCAAGGAGCAGATTTCAAACAACTCATTTTCAGTATATAAGTAGAGCCCCCCCCCCCCTCCTCATTTTGGTTTCTCTGACCCAGGGGCCTTGAAATTCACAATTCTGGAAGAAGAGCCCATCTCATCATAACTATGTTAATAGTTCATTCTGCTAATTACCCAGGAGTAGAGAAAAATATTTTCATAAATGTAATGTATTTTCACCATATAATCATTATAGACATTCTGGAAGAAGAGCCCATCTCGACGTTTTTAAAGAATTATGTATGCATCTTGTATCTACTTTTTTAACTCCATTATCCTCAAAACAATAATATGGTGGATTGGCACGACTACCCTTATGGACTTGGACACAAGAAAAATGGTGATAGCATCTAACCTTATGAATGTTTTTAACCAATCCACGAATGATTCATGCATTAAATGCAACTGCACTAATATGCAGCGATATAAACGTATCATGAGTCCTCAAACTTTAGTCACATAAGGGCAGACGACACGTTCCTCAAAATATATAATTTTTCCTAAAGATTCGTCATTGAAGTATAGGTACTTAAACAAGTTTCCTCACAAAAAATTAGGGTACCTTACCAGGCATTTGGCCGAGATACCATAGGGTCATATTTCTTATATAACCCTTATGGGTAATCTTCTAAATTGCTGTTAACACTGTTAACTTAATTTTTGGTGTGCCTATATTTAAAAGCATTTTGAAAACAATGTAGAAATCAGAAAAGAATGACAAATATGAAAATTTTTGATATAATACCAAGAGATACAAAACATATTTGAGGAACGCGTCGTCTGACCATAACTAAGAGTATGTTTGGAAATCATCTTGAACTTCACTGTTCAAAATCAGAAGAGATTGTGATGGAACCTATTACTAATAACATAAATAAAGTGGGAACAGAAATCCTTAAATCTGAGGAATCTCTTGTCCTACTAAACAGCATCGTAACCCTCGTGCAATCCAACATTTCTTATACCCATCTAAACCTACAGTAGATTACCCGACCTGTTGAAGAGAATACAATATTGTACGACTTATTACATTACTTATTTACAAGTGATAGAGAACTCGTACAACTATGTAAACCATGGTTCAATTGATTAAAAACAGACCAGCGAAATGCTTGGTTGACAAATAACATTCTAATAAACACTTACAAAAACTATTAAGAGTGGAAAATATCCCTTAATTATGTTCCCCAAACGAAGTTGGGGAACATATTGTTTTTACTCTGTTTCTTATTATTATGTTCCCCAAACGGAGTTTGGGAACATATTGTTTTTACTCGGTTTCTTATTATTATTATTATTATTTTTTTTCTTATTTGTTCTCCGGTACTTTTTTGTCCGCGAGTGTTCTCAGAAACTGTTCACCCGATCCGAATTTTCATGTACCATAAGTGCAATATTTTTTTTAGACTTATTTACATAATCATTAGGGAAACATTGCACAAATAAGATAAATCAGCGGAATGAGTTAAGAGATTTTGTTTCATTAAAATTGATTCATATGATTTTTTTATTTCAAGCAAGGAAATGATTTTTTTAATCCATAAATTGTACAATGATTTGATTGATTTAGAAAAAAAATCTTTTATGAGTGTAGTTCACACAAGGCATGAACAGAATCCCGAAAATAGATACAGTTTGACACAAGGTGAGAGAGCAGTTCAGGTATGTTGACGGGGAACAAACACGGGCCGAGTGTCATTTAGGGGGATTGGGGAGAAGGGGGAAGGGGTGTTGACCTCACATGAAGGCGGTGTGCTGATTAAAGAGGTACACATACGTGTCAGTTTTCTGGTAATGAAAGTTCTTCTATTGGGCACTCAGGTACATTATATATTCAGTTTATTTCCACGCAGAAAAGGTAAGCTCTTATAAGTCATTGTTTTTTCCTTTTTATCATTTTTAGATTATCTAATGCCAGAAAAAATTAATGAAAAACTTCGATTTTATAGTAACTGCCACAGTGTGATAAATCGGGTAGAGCACTTTCATGCATTACATTTTATAATTTTGATTTTTTTTTAATTTAGACATATTAAGGAATTTAACTAATTAAATAGTGATAAAAATAAATTTTAAAAAATGAGCCTATACGGACAAATCAGTGCTGAAGTTATCTGGATCAGTGTCTTAAATACTTCGGTATTATTTTTTTTAAATCAAGATTTTAGATAATTGTGCATACATGCAGCTCAGGGGCAAAAACACATTCCTAATATTACCGGACAATTGATCGGGAGAAAATGATAAAACACACAAAATACACATACATGAACCCTCTGCTAATTATTATATTTTTCGGGAGGGAAGAGGTACGTATACACCGCGACTTACCGAAAATCATCATTTCTAGTGACTCTGACTAATTAAAAAAATCTATTTACATTTAATTTTGACCGAAAAAATCATAAAGTTCGATGAATTAAAAAAAACAACAACAAGGAATCGATTATTTCATTTTCAAAAATTAGTTTTGATTCTCTGCTTGATTATGATATGATTATTTTCTTAATTTAATTTATTAATGATTAATTAAATTATTAATTATATTATTTATATATTTTCCTTCCACGCTTTAATATTTCTTTTTATGATGAAAAAATAAGGGATAAAACTTTATTTTCTCTTTCTTGGTTAAAACAATCTTATTTTAGTTAACAAAACGAAAAAGAAACTCGGAAAACCTCGGTAGTTTTTTCCTGTAATAAAGAAAAAACGCGAGGGTTTCCGAATATACACGATAAACGCAAAACACGATACACGATAGAACCTGATAAACGATCTACACGATAAACGGAAAACACGATAAACGGAAAACACGATAGAAAACGCAAAACACGATAAACGGAAAACACGATACGATAGGATACACGCACGATACGATAGGATACACGCACGATACGATAGGATACACGCACGATAGGACACGATAGATTTGTAAAGAATAACGATGCGGGTACTGTATGTCCTTAATTAATTTATTTAATACTCAGAAGCAGAGAAGAAGATTTTCAAAGATTCAATGCATTTTCACTATATAATCAATTGAGCCCCGCCCTAACACCAGAACCGCTGACCCTGGGGCCATGAATTTCACCGTCGAGTTGCCGCAGCAAGGGGACAGGACGTCGCCTTGCTGGCGGGTCTTGTGTTCGGGAACTTTAGAGTGTTTTTTGGACCCAAGTTGAGGGGATCCTTTTAGAATAGTGATGCTATAGCCGGGACGTGCAGCCCGAAACAATTACCTTAGTTTACCTGAATCAGGAGCAGATAGTCCTGATTTCTTGGCCGCACTGTAGATGTCGCCCTTGATGTATTATGCAGAGCCTATCCAGATGTATCAACGTTGGACCACTTGGTTGACGACAAGAGTCGGAGGGTAACAACGAGGGACCTCGTGGTGTTCCGAGACGACGCGGAGGATGAGTGACTGTGTGATATGAACAGTTAAATCTGTGATTTTAATTATTATAGCGACATTAATGTTTAAAGCTTTATTATTGTGTGAATGCATGTGTATGTATGAAAGATAGGCCCTGCTAGGTGTTAATTTTTATTGTTTGTACATCTTAGTTGTCCAATTGTATATATATATATATCACGGGCTGGGACGCCCTGTTATTAAATGGGGAGGAGTGTAGTGGTCCTTGAGGAGCTGGGGACGAATTCCCCGGTAGCCTCCGATCACGTGTCCTGCAATGATGCGGACTGTGACGTGGCACTCTGTCTCTCTTGTGCTGAATGCTGAACCGACAAGACGTGTTACTCTATTGTCTGTAAGTTATTGTGATATTGTTGTATTATTGGCGACCGATAACTAAGTAAAGTGCGGATTTTATATACCCATAGTGTTGTCTCTATTTTGCCATCACAGTATGTAATTAGTATATAGAGAAACGCTATAGTCTCATCCGAAGGACCGCCCCATTTAGTCGCCTTTTACGATAAGCAAGGGGGTACTGAGGACCTATTCTAACCCGGATCCCCACGGTGCAATTAAGAAAGAAATTCAATGTCTGATGGATGAGAGCATGACAAAAGTACATGTAGCTGTAATGAAGCGTCATCTGAGGAGGTTTAGTGAAAAGGATATCTTGGAAAGACATCCACACAGAATAGATGCTTCTATCCATCGGATAAGGATATCAGAAATGTAATGGACTCGTATAAAAATCAAACAAGGTTAGAAATATACATGTATTATAGTCAGACGTTTATACATTTAACTAAATCGTTCATGTATTACTAGTAATAGTGCTTCATTGATTTAAAAGCCATGCAAGGAAAGAAGGAGATATGATGGGTGCTTGTTTTAAATACATTTCGATTCATGTCTATGGTAGTTTTTCTAATGATTATATACTTGACAGGCATCTGTCTGATATTTCATATTTATTTAAAAATGCAACATTTTAAATCACTACAACTCTATCATCTTATGAAGAAGTTCTCAAATATCACCAATTTTTTTACCGATAAACAGAAATGACCATCACGTGGAAAAAGAAATTATCTTACATTCCTTACAAGTATCATCAGAGTTTTAAAGATAAACCTTTTTATTTATGAATCAATTGCCGGTATAAAATACTGTTGTGAACATTTATTACAGAACTGAGTTTTTAATATATGTTGGCCCGGCATAATGGCAAAAAGATAATTCAATCTGTATGGCCACGAAATCTGTTTGTTGGATGCGACTTACAAAACAACAAAATCTGACCTACCAGCATTCTTAGTATGTGTCAACACCGATATTGGTGACACCATTGTTGGCTGCTTCACTACTGCAGATGAAACGAAGACGTCAATAATGAGAGGACTGCAGTTGCTAAAGCAATGGAATGTAGCCTGTCATCCAAAATATCTTATGACTAATTTTGATTATTGTCATAGAGGAATCATCCAAAGGTAAGTGATTTTTTGTTGATATTTTGCCAAAGTATGGCAAATTACATTTTTTTTACTGGTGAGTTAAAAAAGATGACTTTGTTGTAATCAATATATACAATATTTCAGAATAACGTATTTTTAAAGAAAGATTTGGAATAATTGGAAAACTAGAAAGTACAGATTTTCTAAGAAGACTTCAACGTCTAGAGGCTATTAGATGTCCTCTCAGGGGACGATGTGGTAAAGGGGGATACGACTTACATTTCTGTCAGTCATGTCAACCTTTTCATGGATACCATTGAATAAATTGCAAGCCTACCAAACATCAGGTTTCCCATAGAAGTTGTCAATTATCTTCTTTTTAAAGTTAACTCAAAACTATCACTAAGTTTGTTACAATTGCATTGTTGTTTTTGTCGAAGAAGAGGGATGTTATTTCACCTTCCCAAACTGACCATCCGAGTAGCATTTGAGTAAATCGGAGTAATAACAAACTAAACAGATTTCTTATTAAAAGCCCTGTATTAAAACTCGACCAGTATTCAACCATCACCCTCTTCTAAATACAAAACAAAAAATTATTATGGTTCTCAGAAAAATTAAAAATACAAATGCTTGCAGATACCTCTCAAATGTCTTGGCTTACCTGCAATGGTGGCATTAATGTCTGCCATCCATTCTTCTCTGTTGGCATGTCTTCAATGAAGGCAATTGCTTTCTTGGCATTGCAATCAGTGGCACATTATTATCATCAGAACTATCAAGAGAAGAGATGAGGTGGGGTTACTTGTAAGCCCGATTTCTAACTTCGTCGTTTTGAGTGCAGACTCTGCTGCGAGGTGAAAACCTCGAGCTATGTTTGTTACACATGTGAGAAGATAGCTTGCTGCATGATTTACTTCAGGCGATTGACGTCCCACAGTTGCCCTCTTTGCAGAAGCAGAAAGACACAAGGTAAATTATTATGATTGTTAATTTGTGTATAGTAGCGTGGCATATATTTTCTCTTTTTAAACTTTATTATATTTCTTTTCCAGACCCTGCTTCATCTTAAAATTTAATTAAAGCAACGGGAGAGGGGGTGTTAGGCTTTATTTTACATCTTATATAGGTAGGGTTAAAAAAAAACTACAATTCATTGATCTCTTAATTCGTTAACTGTGTATCTCGCTCAATATATGTATATTCAAGGGAATAAAGTCATTCACATTAAAGAATTAATTTTTCGAGTACAGTCGAGATTTAAGAGGGAGGAGAAATAAAAAAAAAATGCAACAGTAAAATAATTTTTAAAAAACGTAATTAAACAATACTACATTTCATAAGTAAATTCAATGTCGACTTAATTAATGTCGAGATACAGTATACTTTTTATGAATAAAGAAAACATTATACTATTATGAGAATAAAGTTATAATGTTCAGCATATTCGGTTCAAGACTGCTAACTATGAATCGTGTATAATCAATCCTACTGCAGACGTATATACACATCATGTAATATTCCCTACATGCTGCTGGTTTGCTACGTGACGAGACAGTCTTCGGGTAACATCAAAGGCGGCGCTAGCGCCTTAGTGACTCGACTTTCAGAAGGCGGGCAGAGAATGGAATTCTTCAAAACTACGACCTTTGTACTGCTACGGAATCAGTTAATTAAATTGGTGTATCACTAAGCTTTATTGTTTTGAATAATTATGTCAAAAATTAATCGTTAATTTATAGATTTCTTTGTAAATAATTTTTCTTTTAAAACCCAAATGCAACTTCACCGATCTGGCCACTTCCATTGGTCCAGGACCAGTTCCACTTGTTTATTTTTTTTTTAAGTTTTAAAAAGAATTATGTATCTTCCCTCTACTTTTTTCCCTCCATTATATCCTTAAAACAATAATATGGTGGATGTGGCACGACTACCCTCATGGATTAGGATACAAGACAAGAGGCCCATGGGCCTTATAGGTCACCTGAGCATCATGCAACAATTTTCAAATGATTGAATTTGGTTCCTGTTTTAAGCTAGATGCTATTGCATTCACAATTCTGAAAGAGGCACCATTGCTAATCATAATTATACACTTAGCAATTGTTTAGTTTGTTTACTTAATATGGATATGCAAGGTAGGGAACAAAAAAGTATGTCAACTAATCGGTAATATTCAGCAATAATCAGGAGTGCTCCTACCACACATGAACCCCTGACCCTAGGTCTACACATTGCACAATTTTTGAAAAGGCACACTTGCTTATCAAAAATGTGTGATTAATACCAAGGAGCAGATTTCAAACAACTCATTTTCAGTATATAAGTAGAGCCCCCCCCCCGACTCCTACAAGAAGGTATGGTCATCATGAACATGCTTGCACGTGCATGAACGTGTGCTTTGCTCTGATTGGCTGAAACAAAAATCTTAATATCTTTTCTGTTTTTTTACAAAATGCTTTGAAATTTAAAACAAAGGCATACTTTGAGATGTCCTACAATATGATATATAATAACTGTAATGAAAACACGCACATGCACGTGCGTTGCAATCTGATTGGCTTAAACTTTAAATGGCTATAACTCCCTTGTTTTTCAACCAAACAGGATGGGATTAAGAACATACACAGATATAATGAACACCTACAAGAGGGTATGGTCATCATGCACGTGCGTGCACGTGCAATGAGTAAAACTTGTAGAGAAGATGATATCATCATTACGCTCATGCAATCATATGTTCATGCTTGCATTGCTTAAATTTGAAATACTTGGTATGTTTTTTGGAAAACTTTGTTAACGTCTTAAATGCATGGATTTTGCCTTCTTTTATGAAACTTACAGGAGAGAAGGGAGTTTGGGAGCGTTTGGGGAACATCTGTAACGGTTCCCGTTACAATTAGCACTAGTGTAAGTTCATTTTCTTGTTAACGAGACTGGCTCTGTTATTTAAAGTATCACGATCAATTCTACGTGATTAGTTTACCAACAATAATGTTGCAGCTTGAGGTTGGTCAACAACGTGGAAGCCATTATTCATGCATCTATGGAGTTCATGCGAAAGGCAACACCAGCCTGGAATGTTGTTTATTGAGAGAGCCCATTTGAAGATCGGAGGCTTCCAAGAAGACACCAGAAGGTGGTTTGTGGTTTAACAGGAAGAAGATGAAGGATGGCGTCATAAATACATTTGCCAACCACAGGGAAGATGAGCTCACCAAGGAATAAGAATTGGAAGCAAGGAATGTAGACACCTATAAACTTTAAAAAAAAAAAACAACTAAAAACCCTGAGGTCCAAGACAAACTAAACAACATCCTCCATAGAATACAAAAGCCTCCACCTCTAATGACTGATGACCCAAGATCTGGGATTTCCTGATAATGATAGAGGTAGGTAATAGTTACATGATGACACGAGATGATGCATACAAAATATCGTTGAGTTATTGCACGCGAGGAGGCGTTAGCCTCCGAGTTTGCAATAACGAAACGATATTTTGTATGCATCATCGAGCTGTCAATCATGTAACTGATTTATCCCATGACCCTTCATTTGACCTCTTCCCATATTAGGTATTTTCTTTGCATCAACTAATAAAGACTTTGAATCAGAACCACGTGATAGTCTTAACGCGAAGGGTTTTTGGTATCCAAGTAACGGATTTACAAATTTGGTAAATTTTCTTAGTACTGTACCACGTGATCATTTTCTTGAGATAATCAATTCATTTGTATTCTATGGATTTGGAGAAAGTAGTAGAAGGGTCTATAGCGTAAATAATCGCCGTTTTTGCAGCAAGCCTACGACGAGGATCATTTTCAATCGAGTCAAGCAGTTCAGATTGTATGAACTCAGGCGATCGGATTTAAAAATGGCCCATGTGGCCAGGACTTTAATGAATTTCGATTTACAGTGTTGGTGTTTGAGATCATTTCCGGAATTGAAACGGGAAAATTTTACGGAATAAACTGAAAATACTAGCTATACAGATTCGGAAAACATGTGTCGGCCAGTGAAATAAGTGCGCTTAAAAAATCAAGAAAGTAAAACCACACGCCGTAACACTTCATCAGTTCATGGGCAGTCAACATGGTTCAATTAAGTGTTCAACGACTGGAAATCTCGGCGAAACAACAACTTGGTGAGTTTAAAATAATTCCCGAAATACTCACTTTTATATACCAAGAACTTTCGAACACTATATCATGTTTTGTACACTGTAATTGAAGCCAGGGGCGCATACGGATTTCCCTACCCCCGATCGAGGACTTTATATCAAATCTGTTCCGATATTCTACTGTGCATGAGAGCAAGGTGTTCATGAAATGAACTTTTCAGAGGATGCCCGGAAGGAAACTACCATTGAATGTGCGAATTCCTATGAGAGATGAAGCTATCCGCTTCGAGAATTGCTACGCCAGACCGTGTCAGTGTCTTTTTTTTTTTAAAGATTTGTGCATTTTGATTTCAACTGTGTTAACTATCTGTATTGTGTGTTTTTTTCTTGTTTCTGTTAGTTCATTAAAATCTAGAAACGAATTTTTGTCTCATTTGCATAGCTCCTCCTACATCTAGGGCATAACAGTTGGATATCGCTAGCTTTATATCACATATGTGATATTAAATATATCACAACACTTTTGTTGATATGAGAAATACACCCTTGTGAAGATCAAAGAAAAATTTGTCGGTCATGGGATAATTGGTTGTAAACCTCCTCACGACATAACCAACGTCGTTCAGAACATGATAACAGAACTTTAATTATCATATCGAAATAAAGATGCTTGAAAGGAATTTGAAATTTTTCACAATTCCACCAATGCAGAAAAAAACATAAAAGGCTCAGGTGCTAGGTTATATGCCTTGAAATTATCAAAATTCTCTGCAAACAAACTGCTGAAAAAGAAAGTTGACGAAAATATTTCTCATTTAATTTCGTCTCTTGCGGAAATTATTTGATTATGCGAGAACGAAGCAGAACATTCAAAGGCTTAACAATCAGAACTTGGTCTATTTTTGCCGTTCTATGCAATACAATCATTGCATATGCCAAAAAATGACATCCAGAAAGTCTTATGATGCCATTCTCCACAGCCTTACGACTCCTGTACCTAAGATTTATCAACTATTCTGTCTGTCCAATCATTCCTAAACAAGAGGAAATGGGGTTTGAAGTCCTAATATGAATATCAGAGAACATTAGTGCACTTTCTCAACTTTTTTAGCGTCTTTCTGCTTGGCGTCCTTCAGCTGTAGGTTGTGGCTGGATGAGGGCTTAAAACGGTTGTGGATGGTCTGTAGGATAGGGTCTAAAGAACATTTAATGGATGCATCTAAAGAAGAGTACCCCCGTTAAGTAAAAGAGCAAAGTGTCAATGGCTAATGATTCCAATAATTTCTGCAACGAAATAAAAGCAATAAACTTAAGCCACCACTGGACAATTGATGATTTGCCATCATATTTGTCCAGTTTAACTTTTGGAGCGACAGCATGGTTGTTTGGCGCTGAGATCTCCCGCTAGGACATGCTGTTGCTTGTTTGAAGACGTCGTACTTGCTGTCACAGGCTGTCCATTTCGTCTTCTCTGTCCTCTAATTGCCGTCGATATCGTTGTTGGCTTTCCTCCATTCGATGGCGCTGTTCATCTCTTTCCAGTTGCAGTAGTTGAATGGTTTCTGCGCTCAGGTAACCTTTGCTTCAATTCATCGAGTCGAGTACCATCCTCCTTGTCTCTGCTTATTTGTCCATTTGCTGGTGTCGGCATGTTGTTATCGCTCGACCTCAAGTAATATCTGCTCATACACTGGGCTTTTGGATAATTCGACCAATTGGCGTGTGTAATTTTGATGGCTTATTGAACTTGAGGGAACTCGCTTTCAGTGAGGGACCCTTTTGACCCAGTATCCTGTCAAGTACGGTTTGGGATGACTGTAAAATATAACCAGGGAAAGCGTAAATAAAATGTAAAAAATCCCTTTTAAAGTTAGTACAAATATAATCTTGTATTATAATAATCAAGAGAATGATACATGAATACATATAATGTATTATTAGGTCACCTGAGTAAACTCAGGTGACCTACTGCTATCTGTTTTCGTCCGTCGTCGTGCGTTGTGCGTCGTGCGTTAACATTTGAACATTTTCATCTTCTTCTCTGCAACCACTGAACCAATTTCAACCAAATTTGGCACAAAGCATCTGTGGGTGAAGGGGAACAGAAATTATGAATTGCATGGTCCCTGCCCCCCTGGGGCCTGGGGGTGGGCCAAAACCACTAAAATTAATGCAATCTTTAAAAATCTTCTTTACTCCTGGACATTAAGCAGTCAAACTGTTTGCATGATTGTAATCAGCATTGAGTCCTCTACCAAAATTGTGAAAAAATTCATGGCCCCTGGGTCAGGGGTTCTAGTGCTGGGGGGGGGGGGCTAAATAAGTATATAGTGAAAATGCATTATTTCTTTTAAAATCTTCTTCTCTGCTACTGGGTATTAAATAAACCAACTAAGTACATAGTTATGATGAGCAAGAGTGCCTCTACCAAAATTGTGAATTTTATGGCCCCAGGGTCAGGGGTTCTGGTGTTAGGGAGGGGCTCTATAGATTATATAGTGAAAATACATGAATTCTTTGAAAATCTTCTTCTCTCCTCCTGGGTATTAAATAAACTAACTAATTGCATAGTTATGATGAGCAAGAGTGCTTCTACCAAAATTGTGAATTTTATGGCCCCAGGGTGAGGGGTTCTGGTGTTAGGATGGGGCTCTATAGATTAAATAGTGAAAATACATGAATTCTTTGAAAATCTTCTCTGCTCCTTGGTATTAAATAAACTAACTAAGTGCAAAGTTATGATGAGCACGAGTGCTTCTACCAAAATTGTGAATTTTATGGCCCCAGGGTGAGGGGTTAGGGTGGGGCTCTATAGATTATATAGTGAAAATACATGAATTCTTTGAAAATCTTCCTCTCTGCTCCTGGGTATGAAATAAACTAAGTGCATTGTTATGATGAGCAAGAGTGCCTCTACCAAAATTATGAATTTTATGGCCCCAGGGTGAGGGGTTCTGGTGTTAGAGAGGGGCTCTATAGATTATATAGTGAAAATACATGAATTCTTTGAAAAAAATTCTTTTCTGCTCCTAGGAATGAAATAAACTAATTACATAGTAATGATGAGCAAGAATACCTCTTCCAAAATTTTGATTTATGGCCCTAGGGTCAGGGGTTCGATTGATGGGCGGGGCTCTATTGACTATATAGTGAAAATATATTAAATCTTTGAAAATCTTCTCTGCTCCTGGGTATTAAGGAGATGAACTACCTATATAGTTATGATGAGCAAGGATGCTAATCTTCCAGAATTGTGAATTTCAAGGCCCCAGGGTCAGGGGTACCATAGGGGGGGACTGTACTTATATTCTGAAACTGGATGAATTGTTTGAAATCTGCTCCTTGGTATTAATCAAATATTTTTGAAAAGCAAGGGTGTCTTTTCAAAAATTGTGCAATGTGTGGATCTAGGCTTAAGGGTCGGGGGTTAATGTGTGATAGGAGCATTACTGATTATTGCTGAATATTACTGATTACTTGAAATGCATTTTTTGTTCCCCTACCCTGCCTATGGGTATTAAGTAAACAAACTAAGCAACTGCTTAGTGTATTGTTATGATGATCAATGGTGCCTCTTTCAAAATTCTGAATAGCATAGCATCTGGCTTAAAACATGAATCAAATTGAATCACTGGAAAGTTGTTGCATAATGCTCAGGTGACCTATAAGGCCCATGGGCCTCTTGTTATTTAATACATGATTGCGCCCATGTGAAAAGGGTCCTTATGGCAATTTTTATGCATTTTGAGTTTTTCATGGATTCTGATAGTGTAAGGTTAGAAGTTGTCAAATATGAATTTTTATGGTCCTACGTCTACTCTAAGTGGGTTTTTTTCTTCATTTTTATCAAATATACTTTTACAGGTTTATAATGACGTCATGTTTTTCAACAACGTCAAACGTTTTCAGAGTGAACGTTAAATGATTTTCTTCTGTAATTTTACTACGGTGATTAATAGTTGAATAATATTTATTATTTTTCCATGCACATTATTTTTATCTCATTGTCTCTTTTAATTATGTTCCCCAAACGAAGTTGGGGAACATATTGTTTTTACTCTGTTTCTTATTATTATTAAGGTCTTCCGTCTTCACGGAAGACCTTATAGTGATTCTATTGTTTCTTATTATTATTCTTCTTATTATTATTATTATTCTTTTTTTTGACAAAATTTTGTGCAGGCGATTTCTCGAAAACTATCCAGTGGTTTTTCATGAAACTTTCACAAAATATGTGTCATTATATGAAGTTGTTACATCCGAAGAGAAATTTGGAAAATTCGCTTCTGGTGCCAAGTTATGGACAATTTCCTGATTTTAAAATGCGATTTTGTCGCCCCTTTTTGTCGAAAATGGCTAGGTATATGATATGGAGACTTATTGGAGATTATAGATCATGACTTTCTGGTTTGCCGAATCACCTTTTCGTGTGTCGTCAATACTTCCGGTCGTTATGAGATACAAATATTAAAAAATTGTATTTCGTAACTTTTATTTTTCAGTATTTTTCATTTATTCATGGTATGTTAATAGAAACCCTCCTTATTATGCTTACTATATAATTTGTTTGAATGTTGATAAATCTAAACTCTAGATATTAGCAATCAAAAATCGGAAGCGGGTCCAAAATGGCGGCTGTCTCTGTGAACTGCGACATTTCGCAATAGGGGTTTACGGAGGCAGCCGAGCGTTTGCTTGAACGAAAGTAACATAAGAATAAATGAAATGCAAAGGAATACTTGGATTGTCACGTCGTATTCACGTTGCAGTTCTGTGTCAAACTAACGTCTTCTATAATTGGTTTTGGCTGGTTTTCAAAATAGAAAAAGAAAAGACTAAATGTGCAAATGAAATTCGATACCCAATATCCTTTGTGCACCACGGAAAAACATATCTTAAATCATAGTTATAAGTAATAATTTCTCAATAAAGAATATCAATTGATATTGTCAGTATATATCTTAACCACTGTTTTTCCTATGCACACTTGTGTCATATTAAACTAATAAATAATACAAATATAAGAAGACGATTTTTTAAAGATCGCTTCATGGAGTTTATTTGAGCATTCTTGTCTCATAGACCTGATTCAAGTTATTGAGCATAAATGATATCTGATTCCTTGACCGTCGTAGAGCGAGCCATGTTTTTCGGCGAAACGTTTCAACCTTTTTCGATTAACTATTCGGGAAAGTTCACTTGGAGGATAAACAGGAAATTGAAAAAAAAAATCGTTTCCGTTTCACCGCTTTAGTGTTACATGCGTATATACAATATGGAAATTGTAAAATGTGTTAAACATACTTTCTAAACTTCGAATCTTAGGCTATAGGAACGTTCTCTTTTTTAATTTCATTGAAGCTATCACACCTATTTAATAGAACATTCCAAAGAAAAGGCGCGAAGATTAACTCGTGGCGTTTGGCGCTAAAGTTTGAATAGTAGCCCGCCTTTCATAATTTTAAGAGAGAAGCACTGTTTCGTTGATATATACAAGAAGGATATGGAAATAACGAACAGTATTCAATCTCAACGTCCATTAAACAAATATACAAAATAAGAGCAGAGCAAACACGGACCTCCGAAACATCAGAGGTGGGATCAGGTGCCATGGAGGAGTGAGCATTTAGAGTAGAGGTCCAGATAGCGTAATATTTAGTGCGTTGGAATTTCATGTGGCGACTTTGGTTCAATCCTCCTTGTGTGCAAATCTTTTTTTTTTTTAATTTTCAGTTCGATTTTACGTTTTCTTTCCGGAATCGGACGGAAGACCTCTCGTTGCTCGCAACGAGTTTCATCTAGTTAAGTCTTCCGTTCACAAAGGAAGACTTATAGTGATTGTATTGTTTCTTTTTATTATTATTATTATTCCTCCCAAATTTTGTGAGCGCGATTACTCAGAGATGGTTGGATAGATTTCGACAATTTTTCACATGATAATAGGATGATATATGAAGTTTATATAAAATTCCGTTTTTTGAAAAATTCACTTCCGGTCCGAAGTTATGGCCGAATTTCCAATTTTTAAATGACATTTTGTCCAGAATTTTTCTTGAGAACGAGTTGAGGTAAAGATGTGAAATTTACAGAAGTTTTATATAATGACATTGTCCTTGTTTTGAAGTAGTTTTCGTGTGTTTGTAGTACTTCCTGTCCGCACCGGAAGTGAATTTATGTTTCGGTCAATTTTTGACTTTTTTGTTTTTGAATATTTTTACAAGATATTTCTAGGCATAATAGAGATAGATCCATAGAAACCAAATATATAATTTGTTTTAAAATCAGATTACGCGTTTTGTAGATTTCAGCTACTTTCGTTCTGCATTTATAAAATCAAAGTACTGAAAGTACTGACGGAGGATTTTTACTTTAAATTACATGAAGGTTATGTTTACATGTTTCTCTTCATACAAAATTAATACATACAGTTTCATATATACTAGGTTGACGACTTAAAATTGCAATAAAAATCAAAGTACTTTAAGTAGTGAGAGGACTGTTTTACATACCAACCTTTTTCTCACTACAGTGTACATGTAGTATAAACTAGTATGTTTTTCTACACATAAACATCAATGCATACAATAAATAACCTATGGAAGCTATTTTCGTCAGCCAATAAAAAATCAAAGCACATGTACCGCAATGACTGAAAGGATATTTTTTGTAGTAAAAATCAAAGTACCGCAAGTTCTGAGACATTGTTTTCCAGACACTCATCCATTAAATTTTTAAAAAGTTAGAATATGCTTCTTGATAAAAAAAAAAAAATGCACGCATACAGTATTATATATGAGAACAACAGATACATTCATTTTTGCAGTAAAAATCAAAGAACTGCAAGTATCGAAAGGAAAAACCTAGTTTCTTTACAATATTAAAGTTATTACTTAACGTACATGTACACGTTTCTCTACATAAAAAAATTAATGCAATCGTAATCATACAGGAACGGAAGACTTTTTTGTTGCCAAGGCAACAAGAGTCTAGTTATGTTCCCCAAACGAAGTTGGGGAACATATTGTTTTTACTCTGTTTCTTATTATTATTATGTTCCCCAAACGAAGTTGGGGAACATATTGTTTTTACTCTGTTTCTTATTATTATTATTATTATTATTATTCTTTTTTCTTCTTATTTCTTCTCCGGACTTTTTTTGTCCGGAAGTGTTCTCTGAAACTGTTCACCCAACTAAGTTAAAACCTTTTTAGGGTTAATAGGTGTGTTGTGTAGATGTGCTGAACGAAGGTCATTTTGCGCGCATACGCCTGCACGTGCGGGCGCGTGAAGTGAGTTAAATGACTGATATACTTAATATAGCCATAACTTTTACATTTTTTGATGAAATGCTTTGAAACTCAT